>PVJA010050012.1:0-13494 GCA_004027025.1 Myocastor coypus | reverse complement strand
CCAATTTTCATGGATCCTGGCAGAGGTACCTACTTGGGTTGGCACAGAAGCTGGAGGAAACGAAGTGTGAGGTAAATGGAAAGTTGCAGTACTGTTTGCTTTCACAGCTTCTCTGTAAATCTAAGCCTATTCTAAAATTTAAAAGAAAAATTCAACTTCATGGCAAAGAAAATGCTGAAGCCAAATTGCTTTCAATATTGGAGCAAGCTGTTTCTTTCTGCTCTCCTTATTGTGCTGTTGGTAATTTATGGGATGAGAAAAGGAAACCTAGCATCTGTCCTACTATGCGCTTACTCTATGTCACTTGCCACATTGCCTGTGTGGGGACTACAGGAAAAGGAGACTCCAGCTCTGCAGACCAGGAGGGAGCAGGAGTGGGAACACAGGTTAAGGATGACCAGCCAGCAAGAGAGCCAGGGCAAGGCTATGATTCAGGTTAACCACTGCAAGGATGGTGTGTCTACTGTGGATGTGGTCCCTGAGAAGCCTTAAAGACTAATCTTATTTGGAAGAAAATTGAGTTTGGGTGGGTAGACAATAGATGGATGATGGGTAGATGGACAGTTGTGTGGATGGGTAAAAGATGCGTGGGTGGATGGATGGATGGCTGAATGAGTGGATGGATGGATGGATGGGTTAATAAGTGGATATATGAATAGGTAGATAGATGGATGGTTGGGTGGATATATGGGTGGATGAATGGATGGATGGATTGATGCATGGATGGATGAATTGATGGATAGATGGGTAGGTTGGTGTGTGAGTGGGTGGGTGAATGGATGAATGGGTGAATGAGTGGATGTATGGATAGATATGTAGATGGATGGATGGTTGGGTAGATGGAAGGATGGATGGATAAATGGATGGATGGATGGATGAATAAATAGGTGAATGGATGGATATGTGGGTAGATGGGTGGGTGGGTAGATGGATGAATGTATGGGTGGTAGATGGGTGGATGGATAGATGGGTAGGTTGGTGAATGAATGGGAGGGTGGATGAATGGGTGAATGAGTAGATGTATGGATGGACACATAGATGGATGGATGGATGGATGAGTGGATGGGTGTGTGGGTGGGTGGATAAATGCATAAGTACATAGATATATGATCGGTGGGTGTATCTCTGAATGGGCACATAAGGCTTAGTGCCTTATGTGATGATGTGATGAGTTGATAATGATTATGACAGCATCCCTGAAAATTACATACTGTTGCCTTCATTTTGCAAAGAGTTTCAGAAGGTTTGAGTGCTTTGTCCTAGACCATAGGAGCAGTAAAAAGGGTTCCTCTGGACTTAAGCCAGCAAGTTCAACATCTATCATAGTTCAATAAGTCTCCAACAGGGTTGGGGATTTGGCTCAGTGGTGGAATGCTTGCCTAGCAAGCTGGAAGTTCTGTGTTGGGTCCTAGGCACAAGAAAAAAAAAAAAAAAAGAATAAAACCTCCTGTAAAAAACATTTCAACCTCCTCTGTGATACCTACCCACAACCCCGCCGCCCTACCTTGCAACTAGCTCACTATGGGCTGAAGCCTCTACAATGTGTGTGCCAAATAAATCTTTCCTCCTTTAAAAAAAATAAATAAAATAAAAATAAAGAAATAAAATAGTGCATCAAGGGGAAAAAAAGAAGAAGAATAGTTCAGCCAAAATAAATAAATATAAATAAATAAATATGTCTCCAACAGCTGGTATGTGAAACATTTTAGGTCAGAGCATTGACTTTCTAAGATGGTTGCATATTTAATGTTTAAAAAAATCTTAATGAGAGTATCAAACTCACTTATACAGCAGTATCTCTTGGCTTGATGCTAACAATATTTTGGTTTAAAAACTGAACTGATATGGATTTAATTTAAAGAAAATGTTTAATAGCAAGGCAGGGATGAAGCAGTGTTTTCAGTGAGTCACTCAGAGGCACTGAGGAAGGCAGTGACTCACAAAACCTTCCAGGCCTGAGGGAAGCAGGAAGTCCTCGACTGGCCATCGTGGTGGCCACGCTCAGTGGCCCCACAGTACAGGGCAGAGCCCAGCTAGGGTCTCAGGCAATGCCCACCATGCTCTGCTGGCTAGGAAATGCCCCCTCCACCCAGAAGCTGAGATTGGGGTCCTTTGCTGCACCCACAGGCACATGGAAGCCCTAGCACATCCCTAGAGAGAGCAGGACAGATAGCTGGAGACAAAGCTCCCTCTGACTGGCATCACCTGGATCTGCTCCAGCTGCACCATGGCTCCCTGGGAAGCAGAATGATGTGACATCTCCTTGACCTCCCTGAGGCCTGTGGGCCCCGGGCTGGCCCTCTGCAATGCTCCCCCACCTTGGGGCTCCCAAGCTTCCTCATCCTGAGGCTGCACTGGGCATTGTTGCAGAGAGCCGCTCTGAGCACGGTGGTGGGGCAAGGCAGGCAGTTGCAGTGGCCCTCCGCAGGGACAGCAGCAGCTTCAAGGTTACCTCTCTTGCTGGCGGGCACTGTGGTGAGACTCTGTGGGTGCACACACACCTCACAGCCACACATGGCTGTGCTCCCACGGGTACACACCTGCCCACACAACCCCTTCCAGAACAGCACAGTGCTGACCTTCACCCCAGATTTAGGAGGATGTCTGGGCTGGTTCCACCAGCTATCGCCAGTAACAGCAACTCACAGACCTCAGCCCGCATGGCCCCTGACCCTCTGTGGACCCTGCCCTCAGTTAAGCCAGGCTGAGATGACACTTGGCCATGGAGAGGGCAGGTGAGCACAGTGTGACACAGGTGACGTGTGTGTGCGTGTGTGTATGCGTTCCCATGTACATATAAGTGCTGTGAGTATGTGTATAAACATGGGTATGCATGTATAGATGCCTACATATTTACATGCAGATGTGTAGGTATATAAGTGTGTGTGTCACTGCGTGTGTGCACAGATTGTGTATTGCACTCATATATGTGTATGTATGCATGTATGCACAGATTTTAATGTGTGTAAGTGTGCATATAGGTGTGTGCAATTATGTAGATGTACACAATGTGTGTTGGTAGGTGTGTGTGCTCAAACATGTGCATATGTGTATATGTGTGTGGACACATGCATGTACATGTGCGGACATGTGCACTTGGCCCTGTACAAGTGTGCTCATGGATGTATAACAGCATGCGATTATAGGTGTGTACCGAGGGATCTGCCCTGTGCAGATGTGTGCATGTGCGTGGACACAGTCTCCTCCTAGCACCAGAGCCTGTGCGCTGGCCGAGAAGCCTCCCATGCCTTCCGCCCAGCGGGCTCCCAGCTGGAGGCACCGCCGCGTCGTGCTGTGGAGCTGGGGCTGCTTCTCAATGGCACATTCATCCTGCACTCGCGCGTTTGGCCAGGCAAGGGGCAGGGCAGGGCGGAGAGGAAGAAAAGGCCGAGTGTGCGAGCCTTGGAGGCAGGTGTGCTGCGGGGGCCGCTGGCGGGAGACCGCAGCAGCGCCGGGGCGGCTGGCGCACACATTAAAAGGTGACAAATATTTGGAGCTCCCTGAGACCCAGCTGCAGGAGCCAGCGCTTAAGGATGCATAAAATGCGGATTTTTTCATAATTATTTAAATATGTGTTAATGATGCTCGGACACAGGGAATGCATCTCCATGGGGGGGGTTAAAAATGGGAGGGAAGCAGAGAGTGGTGTGCAGGCCGAGGGCGAAGGGTTACATTTGGGGTCAAAATTCCCCAAAATTTCTTTCTGTTTTGCAGTACCAGAGATCAAACTCAGAAACTTGCGCTGGCCAGGTAGGCACTTATGCCACTGAGCTATGTTCCCAGCCCCTGAAATTTCCATTTTGGCTCTAATCTCACTGCTTGGGGCAGGTCACTGGGCAGGTCACCAATCTGGCAAGAGCTCTGGGTCACATTGAAGACAACCAGGGGACAGGGAAGGTAAGGCTGGTTAAGGCCCTGCAGGCTGCCAAATGCTGGTCCTCATAGAACCTGGCATCCAGGCACAAGAACAGAGCCACGGGGGAGGCCGATGTGGTGGAGTGGCTCGCTGCTGACTGAGGTCTAGGAAAAGACACTGCCTGTCACCAAGGAGCAAAGGAAACTTGTGCCGACTGACTGAGAGCCACTCCAATCCCCACAGCCCACCCCCAGGGGCCCCATCCACACTGGAAGGCCCCCTCTGTGCCCAGCCTAGGAGCCCACTAGAAGGGAGTGTTTGCCCAAGCCTCTGTTCGAGAAGGGAGGAATATCCCATTTTGCCAAGAGTGCAGGGAATATAGGAATGGCATTTTCATCATTTTTCTTCCCCAAGAAAGGAAAGAAGAAGAAAAAAGAGACCTAGTCCAAGCTTCGCTGCATGCCATGCCTCCGGCACTTCAGCTCTTATTGGAATTGCTACTTCCAAAATAAAGAAAGCAGTGATTTCAGGGTGTATTTCTGCCTGTGCTTTTGAGGGTGTTTTGGGCCTTTCATCTCTGAAGGCGTGTCACCTAATTACACCCCTTTCATCCTGTACCCCCTCGGAACACCCCAGTCCCCTCAGCAGCAATCGATTTTGACGGAGGGGTTTCCACATTCCAGATGGTTCAGAGAGCCTGGGTATTTGTGAATACCTGAATAAACTCCTTTAATCCAAAAACAAACTCCTCCTAAAAGAAATGGCCTGAAAAGGCCTTTCATGGAGTGTTTTCCAGTGCGGCAGCTCAGGACTTCTTTGGATTTCACCCCGCTTCCTGCGCTAATGGTCTCTGAATGCCGGCCCGATTGTGGCTTACTGGTCTACCCAGCTGCCCACCATTAAAGGGGTGGAAGGAAGAAAGGAACACAGCACACTTGTGGGCACTGCCAGGCCTGGCAGACTTGAAGCTGAAAGGAAATATGTGTGGGTGAGACTGATATGTTCCTTCTACAATTTCATAGAGAAATGCTTCTCTAGGTAATGTTTTAAAAACAGAGTTTGAGCTACATGGAGCCCACAGAGGGGCGTGGCCTCTGCCCGACTGAAAGCAGATCACTCTAATCAGTTCCAATTTGTGTTTGGAAGATTCACAGCTTGAACTGGGATCATCACAGAGCCCTAGAGGAACAGCCCTGGACCTGGGGGTTGAGACACAAGGCCCTGTGAGCAGGGATGCACTGAGATCCAAATTCTAGGCTTGAAGTTGCCTCTAGGGTGACCTGTCTGAGTTTGCTGGACATCAGCACTAAAACTAGTCACCTCCTTGTGTCCCATGTCCTCGTCCTCACCTCTCAGGTAAAGGGGGAATGCCAGACTCAGTCTTTCCTTTTGAAGGTCAAGAAGTTGTCCCATCTGAGTCCATAGGGGTGACTCTTCCCTGTCATACCTTGGTCCCCAACCAAGGGGGACCACAGAACAAGCTACCTAGAACTCAGTGGTACTAAACAGCAGCCCTGGCAGTATCTGTTGTTCCATGAGTCTGGACATTGAGGATGATCCTGTCACCGGGAGGTGGTCAGTGGGTCTCTCCAGAGAGTATGGTCAGGATGGGGGGGGGGTGGCAGGCAGCTGGTAGCAGGACAAAGCTGGACAGCCATGGCGTCTCCCTCACGTGGCTGGTGGCAGTTCTGGCTGGTGGCTGGGACTTCTGTTGGGGCTGTTGGCTGGAGAAGTTTGTGTGGACTCCAGCATGGTGGTCTCAGGTGGTCAGGAGTCTTAGTGGGACAGGCAGAGTGTTCCATCCAGAACAAGCGGAAATAAGAAGCCCAGGTGAGCTAGTCATGGTGATCCCACTGTGCTATTTCTGCTGCATTCTGCTGAAGGTCACAGGCCACTGGGCTCAAGGAGTGGGACAAAGATGTGGGGTTGTAGAGGGAGAGGCAGGTGGCACTGTGACTGAGCATACTGGCACCAGACAGGGTGGGACACGTGTGCAGCTCACAGCCCACCTGCACTTCCAGGACAGATGGCCAGGGAGTTTGGAAGATCACCAGTGTCTCTCCCTATGGCAACAAGGGAACATTCTAGAAGCCCGATACCCATTTGTTCAGAAACTTTGGGGACTTTTTTATTTTAAAGAGAAAATGAAAACAATGATAGGGAATTTCAAAACAAGATGACAGGAGATTAACAATGGTTAATACATTACATATTGTTATCTCCAAAGTAGTTGTTCGGATTACAAGATATAGGCATGAAAGGTTAATCAAGCAATATAAGCACAAATCATTCTTTTTAATGAACTAATAGAAATTATTGGCATATTTATCTTAGCTATCTTATGTATATTATATATACATTTCTTTTCCCTTTTTTTTTCCCTTTCCCCCACCCCAGTTGTTCTTTCCTTTTGACCAATACCTTCCCCTTTCACAGTACCTAGTGTATATTTTGGGCATTTACTCTTTTAGTTTTTTTTGCACTAGGGATATTTACACCTGTGAGTGTGATTTGTTTCCCCTAAGGGTATGGTCTCAAAGCAGAGCCATTCACCCTCAAAACTCACCCACAAAACAATTCTTTTTTATGGCTGTGAAAATACATCTTTTTCATCCATTCCTCAGTTGATGGGCACTTGGGTTCTTTCCAAGATTTATGCATCATAAATTGCACTGCTACAATGTATCTCTGTGGTAGGATGTTTTCAGTTCTTCTCAGAAAATACCCAGAAAGGGAATAGTTGGGCACAATGGGACCTCTAGCCCTAGCTTCTTGGGGAGTCTCCACACTGCCTCCTACAGTGGCTGGGCCAGTCTGCATTCCCATCAACAGTGGAGAGGAGTACTTTTTCCTCCACACCCCCACCCGCATTTGTTATTAGATGACTTCTTGATGATAGCCTCTCTTTCTGGGGTGAGATAAAACCTCAGTGTTGCTTTCATTTGCATTTCTTGAATGACCAAAGATGTTCAGTACCTTTAGATATATTTATTTGCCATTTGCCTTCCTTCATCTGAGAAGTATGTATTCACTTCAGATGCCCATTTTTAGATTGGGTCTTTGAATTTGGAGGCCTGATCTTTTTGCAATACTTTATATGTTCTGGATAGAAGGTCTTCATCTGAGGGACAGTTGGCTAAAACTGTTTTTCTCACTCTGTGGTTTGTCTTTTCATTCTGTTGGTAATTTGATTTGATGTGCAAAAATTTCTTAATGAAGGCATTTCTTTGGAGTACTTCCCATGCAGTTTGGGTTTTGTTCATGAACTCTCTGCTTATCTTTGTCTTCAAGATTTCTACCTGCTTTGTCTTCCTGTAGATACAGTGTTTCTGAGTTAATATTTAGATTTTTCAGCCGGGCGTGGTGGCGCATACCTGTAATCCCAGCACTCGGGAGGCGAGGCAGGAGGATCAGAGCGAGTTTGAGACCAGCCTGGGCTACAAAAGTGAGCTCAAGGCCAACCAGAACTGCATAGTGAGACCCTGTCTCAAAAAAAAAAAAGACAAAAAATATTTAGATTTTTCATCTATTTTGGCTTTAGTTTAGTGTATAGAGATAGACAAGGGTCTAGTTTTAGACTTTGACATGTGAAAGCCAGTTTCCCCAGCACTATTTATTGAAGCTCACAAACATATTCTAGTGAACATGTCTGACCCTTTTGTCAACAATAAGGAGGCTGAGTGTGTCTGTAGTTGTCTGCATTTTCAAATGTGTTCCACTGATCCTCAAGTCTGTCTTTTTTTTTTGTTTTGTTTTGTTTTGTTTTTTTTGCCAGTACCATGCTGATTTTGTTACAGTAGCTTTGTGGTGTAATTTCAAGTCAGGGATTGTGATGACTCCTGCCTTCTCTTATTTGCTCAGGATTGCCTTTGCTCTCTTCTGGTTCACATGAATGTTAGAAATGTTTTCTCTAGATCTGTGAGGTATGTGGATGGTATTTTGGTGGGGATTGCATTAAATCCGCATAACAGTTTTAGGAGTGTGTCCATTCTCACAATGTTGGTTCTTCCTATCCATGAGCAAGCTCTCAGGCTGTCTTTTTATTTCCTGCTATCTTCTTGGATATCCTTTTACAGAGTATTATAACTTTTAATCTATAGATCTTTTACTTCTTTTGTTAGATCAGTTCCTAAATAGTTCATTTTTCAGATGCTATTTTGAAGAGTGTAGTTGACCTTTCTTTCTTAGCAAGTTTGTTGTTTGTGTACAGGAATGCTATTGATTTTTAAGTGTCGATTTTGTATCCAGCTATGCTAGTGAATTTGCTTATTAAGTCTAGAAATCTTCGTGACTTTTTTTGTCTTTTTGAGACAGAGTCTTGTTATGTAATTCAGGCTGGCCTTGAGCTCACTTTGTAGCCCAGTCTGGTCTCAAACTCACAACTGTCCCCCTGTCTCAGCCTCCCCAGTGCAGATATTACAGGTTGCCTCCATGTCTGGCTAAGTCTAAAAGCCTTTTGGTGGAGTTTTTGGGGTCTTCTATAGAGAGTATCATGTCATCTGTTAAATAATGATGATTTCACTTCTTCCTTTCCTACTCTTGTTCCTTTTATTTCCTTCTCGTGCCTGTTGCTCTGGCTAATGTTTCCAGAACTATATTGAATAGGAGTGGTGACAGTGGACATCCTGGTCTTGTTCCTGATTTTTAAAGTGGAAGCTTTCAGATTTTGTCCATGTAGCATGATGTTGGTTATTGATTTGTCACAGACAAATTTTATCCAATTGAGGTAAAGACTGTCTATTCCGATTTTCTGTAGAGTTTTCATCATAGCTGAGTGTTGGACTTTATCAACAATTTTCTGTGCATCTATTGAAGTGATCATGTGTTTTCTGTCTTTGGCTCTATCAATGTGTTGTATTATATTTGTTGATCTGTGTATGTTGAGCCATCCTACACTGCTGGGATAAATCCCCCTTGGTCATAATGTACAATCTGCTTGATCACTTGTTTGACAGGATCTTTCTTTCTTTCTTTCTTTCTTTCTTTCTTTCTTTCTTTCTTTCTTTCTTTCTTTTTGTCTTTTTGAGACAGGGTCTCACTATGCAGTTCAGCCAAGGCTGGTCTCAAACTCACACTGATCCTCCTGCCTCAGCCTCCTGAGTGCTGGGATTATAGGCATGTACCACCATGCTGGCTGTCAAGGATCTTGCTTTTTATTGAGATATAATTAGTGAAAAATAAGCTGGATGTGCTTAAGGGTGGGCTTATGCACCCTTGCCTAAGCTTGCACATACTCAGGTGCTGTGACTTCATCAGCACCAGGAAGATGGGGTACCACCACCCCCCCATCGCAGCAGAGTCGCATCCTGATGATGCCCTTCATCATCCTTCCTTCCTCCTGCCTAGCCACTGAGACTCAACCCAGGCTGCCATCTGTCGCAGCATACTCCCAGAGTCTTGTGTACATGGCATTCTAGAGTGCAAGCCCCTTTCCATCTGGCTCCTTCATCTGACATGGCAATGTTGAGATTCATCTCTTTGATAGCCTGGATCAAGAATCAATTCTGCTTTTGTAGCTGAATTGTATTCCTGTACATAGACGTACCACACTGGGCATATCCATTGATGTACAAGTGGTGCCTGATCTGCTTCTAGTTTGAGCTATTATAACTAAAACTTCGACAAACGTGTACCTTCCTTTCTTTTTGTTGGCTTCCTAGGAGTACAGTGGCTGGATCATACCCCAAGGGTCTATCTAACTTTTTGAAAATTGCCAAGCTGTTCACCCTGATGTTTGTCCATAAAATCTTGGAGCTACTCCCATCCCTGTAAGAAAATGCTGAACAACTTGGACATCCACAGCCCTTCTGGGACGTGGCGGAGAATAGAAGGGGCAAAGGAAGCTCTCAGATTCACAAACAAGGTCAGATGCAGTGGAAGAGACTGGTATCCAGGGGCAAATTGCTGGGGGTAGAGTACACCCAGGCATAGTGATATGCTTCTGGACACTTTGGGGAGACACACACATTACTTGGGCTTTACCCCCAGTATCATCAGACCCTCAGGTAACACACTCTCATGGCCCTGAGGGGTTGGGAGCGAGAGGAGGAGAATAGAATGGTCTGAAAGGTGCCCAGGGCAATCTGCCTCCCTGGAACAGAAGGTGTTGCCAGGCATTACCTGATCTAGGGTCACAGCACCCAAGGAGACAACAAGAACTAAGAAACACCCATGCAAGTCACCACCGGGGACACAAACTCCCCAAAACACGGAGATTCTGTAATAAGAGCTTGTACCCCATCCTCTCCCCATGGACATGGAGGGAAGCTGAGTAGGGCCTGAGGAACCAACTCTGCCCAAGGAGGACTTAGAGATGCACACAGATAACCATGAGCAAGATAGCAAGGGCTCTGGCGGAAATGGAAGCCTCTGGCACCTGCCAGCCACCAACCCATTGGCGTCCACCTGCGTATATGGCCTGAGGGACATAGGGAAGGAGCATCCAGCTGCTCAAATTCTATTTATAGAAAAGATCAGGCTGCCCTTGTCCCCTCATCAGATGCCACCTGGGCATGGTGTGTGTGCATGCATATGCGTGTTTCTGGCCTGTGTTCCGTTTAGCTGTCCTACTGCGTGTCATGGCACCAGCTATGTTGTGTTGACTCCTGTTGCGTCGTACAACTTGAAGTCCGACGTTGCCAGCACTCCACCTTTGCTGCTTTTCCATTTCTTTTGGACTCCTCCGGGTCCTTTGCATTCCTGCCTCAGTTTTAGAACCAATTTTATACCATTTTCTCACAGGCAAGGATTCACATGGCCATGTGTCCATCAAGACACAGGGATGCAGAGCACTGTGCCGCGCTGGCCTTGCACACCCACCTCCTCCTGCCCCCGTCCTCACCCTTGCCAGCGGCCAATCCATTCTTCATTGCTTGAGTTTTGCTACTTTGAAAATCCAACATAGATGATATTATAAAGATTTGACTGCTTGAGATTGGATGTTTTCATTGAACAGAATGACTGAAATTCTGTCAAGTCGGTGCTTGTATCAGTAGTTCATTCATTCTTATGGCTTTGTGTGTTATTTCATGACACAGGACACCGCAGTTTGTTTAAGCATTTTGATGGACATCTGGGTTGTTTCCAGTGTTTGGCTATGCAAATAAAACTTGTAGGACGTTTTGTGCACCAGGTCGTGTTTTGTGATTGTCAGTGTCTGTCTTGGTAACTCTCTTATTCCTGCAACACAACACCCGGCACCCACGCCCTGGAGGAGGAGGAGAGGTTTGTTTTGGTTCACAGTCTGTAGTGGTTGCAGCACACAGGGGCTGGCTGCAAGGCAGGGCGGCAGGGCAGAGGAGAATCAGTCTGTGGCCCTGCAGGCAGGAGGTGGAGCCATAGGAGGAGGAGGGATGTGCGTAGACACCCTCCCAGGCCACACCCAGCGTGGCAGGCAGGAAAGGAGTAGGCAGCACGTTGGAGAAAAAGCGTGGGCTGTGGGTCACAAGGAGGGGGCCGGTTCCACAGCGACGGCCGAGGACGCTCGCAGTTCTTTTTTGTTGTTCTTGTTTCTCTGTATTTTAGGGAGGGGTCTACAGGGTGCTCAGGGTCTCACTACTAGATCGGACTCCTAGTGATCTGCCTGTTTACAGCTTCCCAAGAGCTGGGATTAAAGGCGCATGCCACCATGCCCAGTCTCCATTGCTGTCTCAGCGCAACCTGGTGACAGGGCCGGCAAGGCAGGCCTGGGGATCGAACTCCCGGCCCTTGTGCCTGCTTGCAGGTGCTTTATTTTGCTGAGCTATTTGGCAGCATTTTTCTTCATTTAAACAATCACTGTATTTTCTTGTCATTCCTCATATTTCTGATTTCTTTCTGGTCTTATCGGTGTATATGTCGACTCTTCTACCACAGTGATGGGCAGGAGTGCCATAGCTACAGGATGACTGTCCAAAGTAGGAGGACCAATTAAGATTGTTGCTGCAAAAATAACTAGTCTAGTTTCGTTCCCTTTCCAAATGCATTTCTGAATAGTCTTGTGCACACCTCCAAAATGTATACCTGTGGCTTTGACAGGAATTGCCTTAAGTGTACATCAGCATGCAGCGCATGCCTGCACCTCGCTGGGCTGAGTCCCCCAGCCGTGGGGCGGGGTACTCATGGGCCGAGGCTATTTTCGTTTCCTCCGTCCAACTGTGTTGACCTCAACATACTGCCTCACGCTTATTTTGGCATTTTTGCCCCTATTTTGTTTTTGAGTGATTCTAAGTGGTATTGTACATTTGGTCTTGTTGTTCACTGCTAGAAATGGAGCTGGTTTTAATTTGGATCTCGTGACTTGATGCACTATTTCATCAGGCCCAGGAGGCTTGTGTGGTCCGTGGTTTGTGTTAGGGCTGGTGTGTAGACGTCCCCCAAAAGCCTCAGGGGTCACAGGTAGTGCTTTCTGGAAGTGGCTGGACCTAGAGTGTGTGCTGCTGGGACGGAGGCTGTGGCCCTGCTGCTGACTAATGGTTCAAGAAAGGCTGCCCACCCCAGGCGGGGGTGCCGGGCAGCCCAGACACAGACAGCACTGCTGCCAGCTGCTTGCTCTTCGGTGCCTCGCTGCTGCCCTGCCTGCCCTCCTATGACTACTTCCGCCCTGTGACTTCTCTGCCACACCACCCCGCCTTGGAGCTAGCCAATGACGCGCTGAAGTATCCATGCACCATCAGCCAAAGGAAATGCTGGGCGTTGGCTATTTTGTCTCAGCAATGAGAAAAGTAACTATAAGAAGTCTGTTTTATTTCTTTAATTCTATTTATTTATTTATTTATTTATTTATTTATTTAGTGGTGCCAGGGATTGAACTCAGGACCCTGTACTTGCCAGGTAAGTGCTTATTCTACTGAGCTATCTCTCTACTCCTATTTCTTTAATTTTATTAGTCCATGAGTAATGCATCTAGCATCCTCTGAGAGGGAACACAACTGTTCCCTCCTTTCTGATCTGCACACAGTTTATGTTCTTTCCTGGTTTGTTTTCCTGGCTGGACCTTGAGCACAGCTTGGGATCAGAGTGGGGACAGGGGACACATCTGTTTAGTTCCCAGTGCTCAGGGAACGCGTCCTGCCTTTACCGTGAGCCGCAACATTTTCCACTGGTGTTTGGATGTGCTCTATCCAGTGTCAGAAGTTTCTCCTCTATGCCTGTTTTTGAATTGTTTCTTAAAGCACCAGTGGCTGGAGCCTTGGATGGTACCACTCACCTGCAATCCCAGCACTTGGGAGGCTGAGGCAGGAGGAGCGCCGTGGGTACAAGGCCAGACTGCGCCACACAGGGCAAACCTATCTTCAACAAACAGACAATAAATCACCACCAGATGTTAAATATGTCAATTTTTTTCCTCATCAATCACTATCACGTGACATTTCGTCCTCAGTTAAGACAGTGTGTTCCACTGATTGAACCAAACCTACAGGTTTAGAGTCTGTCCCACACAGCCACGGTGTGTATAATTCTTTTTGTGTGTTTCTCAAGATCTTTGAATGTGTATTCCTGAGGGCTACTGGACTACAATTTTCTTTTCATTGCCTTTTTTGACTTGGGGTAATTCTAGCTTCATCCAATGAACCAGGAGGTACCCCATGTCACCCATTTTCCAGAAGAAGCTGTAGAGAACTGGGGGCAATTCTTATTTAGACACCTGGTAGAACTTT
>PVJA010050011.1:0-13485 GCA_004027025.1 Myocastor coypus | reverse complement strand
AAAAAAAAATTCTTAAAAAAAAAAAAAAAATAGGGGCCCGGCGGGATGGCTCAGTGGTCTAAAGCGCCTGCTTGGGAAAGCTTTGGGTGGCTTCAGGGACCGCGGTTCGATCCCTGGCACCACATGCTGCGCCAGCCCTGCCCTCAGGGCGGGCTGAGCCGGCCATAAAAATGAGTGAATAAACAAACAAAAGTTCTAAAACAAGAAAAAAATAAAATAAAATAAAATAAATAAAATAAAAAGATTAATAGAATGATACTTATATCTTAAACACTTCTTTTTTTAAAGAATTTTTTATGTTATTTATTTATTTATTTCTTGTTTCAGAACCTTTGTTTGTTTATTCACTCATTTTCATGGCCAGCTCAGCCTGCCCTGAGGTCAGGGCTGGTGCAGCATGTGGTGCCAGGGATCGAACCGCGGTCCCTGAAGCTGCCCAAGCTTTCCCAAGCAGGCGCTTTAGACCACTGAGCCATCCTGCCGGGCCCCCTTAAACACTTCTGTTGTCTTTGTAAAATACTTTTTCTTTTTTTTTTTGTTTTTTTGTGGGACCAGGGTTCGAACTCACGACCTTGCACTGGCCCAGCAGGCACTTGTGCCTCGGAGCTATCTCCTCAGCCCCTGTAAAATACTTTTTCTGTTGCCCAGATACATTTAAATATTCACCATATGTTCAAGGATATCATTACAAATTTTTCTTTCTTTCTTTTCTTTTTTTTTTTTTTGTTTGGTCACAGACTCTCACCATGTAGCTCATGTAGCTCAGATTGGCCTCAAACTTGCAGCAATCTTTCTGCCTCAGCCACCTGAGTGTTGGGATTATAGCCGTGTATCAGGCTCTGCTTCCTGCAAATTATACACTACGATATACTTTGTTTTTCATACCAGTAAGAAAATCTGCTGGATCAATTTCTAGATAGAGAAGCTGGGTTGGGCCCGGCAGGATGGCTCAATGGTCTGAAGCTCCTGCTTGGGAAAACTTGGGCGACTGCGGGGACCGCAGTTTGATCCCTGGCATGACATGCTGTGCCAGCTCTGCCCTCAGGGCAGGCTGATCAGGCCATTAAAATAAATAAACAAACAAAAGTTCTGAAACAATAAAATAAATAAATAGATAAATAGATAGATAAATAAATAAATAAATAAATAAAAATTAGCTCTTCCCTTTTGCGGCCATTGCTGGAGTTGGAGTGGCCAAAATGAAGTTTAATCCTTTTGTGACTTCGGACAGAAGCAAAAACTGTAAAAGGCATTTCAATGCACCTTCCCACATTCGCAGGAAAATTATGTCTTCCCCTCTTTCTAAAGAGCTGAGACAGGGGCCTGGCAGGATGGCTCAGTAGTCTAAAGCGCCTGCTTGGGAAAGCTTGGGCAGCCTCAGACTGCGGTTCGATCCCAGGCACCACATGCTGCGCCAGCCCTGCCCTCAGGGTGGTCGTAGCCAGCCATAAATAAATAAATAAATAGATAAATAAATAAATAAATAAATAAATAAAATAAAGAGCTGAGACAGAAATACAATGTTCGCTCTATGCCCATCCGAAAGGATGATGAAGTTCAGGTTGTGCGAGGACACTACAAAGGTCAGCAGATCGGCAAAGTAGTCCAGGTTTACAGGAAGAAGTATGTTATCTACATTGAATGGGTGCAGTGGGAAAAGGCAAACGGCACAGCTGTCCATGTGGGAATTCACCCCAGTAAGGTGGCCATCACCAGGCTAAAACTAGACAAAGACCGAAAAAAGACCCTGGAACAGAAAGCTAAGTCTCGCCAAGTCGGAAAGGAAAAGGGCAAATACAAGGAAGAAACGATTGAGAAGATGCAGGAATAAAGAACTCAACTCCTGTGTGCAACTTTTAATTAAAAACTGCTCAAATGAAAAAAAAAAAAAAAGCTGGGTTAAAGGTCAAATGTGTATGGTTCATTTTGGAAAATATTGTCCAGCTACCAACCTATCAATAGGAGATCGGGTAGAGAAATGACAGTGACTCCATTCTGGCATAGTCCAGAGCTTGAAATACCCTGAGAGCCCATATGTTGAATGACTGGTTCCCAGGCAATGTGGGGCCTTGGTGAAATCCTAAGGAGTGTGGTACAGTGGTGGGAAGTTAGGGGTGTGCCCTTAAAGACCACTATCCCATCGTCAGCCCACTATCATGTGGTGAGCCCGATTTTTTTTTTTCCTGGGACCAGGGTTCAAACTCACAACCTTGCACTTGCTAGGCAGGCACTTGTGCCATGGAGCTATCCCCCCAACCCCAAGCCTGATTATTTTACAGATGGAAAAACTGAGGCCCCCGCAGTCATATGATGCTGACCTGGCCCAAAGTCCTGACACCCAGTCCTCTTCCCTAATGCTCCGCCCTGCTGTTTACAGACTGGCACACCATGAGACAAAGCACCAAGGAGAAACATGTCCCAAAGGCCACACAGGTCTTCTTTGGCTTGCAGCCTGGAGAGGCTAGAGTAATAGAGATTGTACCTGTCAGTTGTTACGGTGTCAGGACATGTCACCGAGGAACTGACCAGCCATGACACCTTTGCTGGGTGCACCGAGACCCTGAGTTCAGCCCCCTAGATCCGAGCTCTGTGGCATCCCCTGAGGCTTCGCCACCACTGCCTAGGACCTGGCCAGCCAGCCACCACCCGACCCTCCTGCTGCGGCTGCCAACCTGTCCCCCAGCTCCTTCTGAGAGTTCAGTAAGAACTTGTCACTCCTCTGCTGACAGCACTCTTGTGGCCCCTCAAGATGCAGGGGACCCACGAGGAGTGCCCAGCCTGACTGCACCTGCTGGTAGGCGTGACAGGCACGGAGGTGGTCCTGAGACAACCCTGCTGTCTCCACAGGCTCATGCTGAAAATGCTCTGCCATCAGACCAGTTCCACATTGGAAAGGACCCTGTGTCACCCAGTCACCCCAGGGGGAGGCCGTGCCACTAGATTGGATGAGGGCAAGCTGACTTCACAGAAAATCCATGAGCTTCGAGGCTTTGTCAACAGTGACCAGCTTTTTCTGAGTCCTTAGGACTGAAATCCAGGAGCTGGCAACTCTGCAGCGGAAGCAACCTCGAAGCCAGGATATAGAGCCTCATCCAGGGACACGGGCGTCACTCTGCACTCTCATGTGTCCTGCTGCGACCCTGCAGGTTGGCCAGCGGGCCAGGGGAAGCCTGGAAGGCAAGTGACCTGGCTTGATCAGCTGTTTCCGCTTCTGCTTCCGAGCACGCTGCCTAGGGGATGTTGCTGTGTGTCGCTGGTGTGCAGGAAAGGGTCAAGGTCGAGAGCACCGACTACTACAAGCTGGCCGGCCCCGATGTTCTGTCCCTGCTGCTGGGCAAGTGCCAGTGTAGACACAGAATGTTCCAGACTTCCGTGCTGCCGGCTGTGGGCCCTGGGACCATGGTGCTAAGAGGCCCAGCTGCGGTATCCTCGGAGCCACAGAGCGCACCCTGCCAGGCCTGGTGATCTGCTGGGTGACAGAAGGCTTGACCACCTGGTCTGGGAGGGTCTGGGGTTGGTTGCTCTCCAGGTGGCTTTTGTGGAAGAGAGCTGACAGAGCTGAGCTTAAAGGTTGCCCCCCTGGTTGAAGTTGATGAGGAAGTCAGGAAAGGACCGGGCCAGGGAGGCAAGGCCACGGGTCTCTCCTGGCCTTGGTGTGGGTGTTAAGCTCTGTGTGTGGTGACACTAGACGGCAGCAGGCAGTGCTACAGGATATGGTAGTCTCTCTAAAAGGACAGCTGAAGTATATCAACTGAAGGAGAAAAAGAATTGTATCCAGAAAACTATGTGGACGTACAGGGCTTGGATTTGTTTAAAGGCTCCACACCGAGCGAGTCTGTATGTGTGTGAGTGTGCGTGCACGTGTGTGTGTGTGGGGGGGGCATTAGGGACTGAACCCAGAGAACCCAGAGTCACCTCGGAGAACCCTGAGCCCCATCTCCAGCATCTTCCCCCTCTAGCTTTCTTTAAGTAGTTGTAAACGTCCCAGACCAGGTGTGGACTCCAGTCCTCCCGTCTAGACTTCACTCCAGGCCCAAGCCACTGCACCTGGCCAGCATTCTGGACACTCACAACACCGGCAGTGCGGGCTGAAATCTCCAGGGCGGCCCCAGTTCCGGTCTCTCCCCATCCCCGGCAGCTGCGACAAGCAAGGGTGGCAATGGGGGAAGAGCCATTCCTCAGTCTGCTGCACTGCGACCCCTGAGGCAGCCGGCCTGGCCTGCTGTGGTCTCCACTGACCACGTCCAGCAAGGTGAAAGCGCCGGAAGCCCCACATCGCAGAAGCTCACTGGGGCTTGGAGGCACACACCAGCCGCCAGACTGTGCAGCCCAGCGTCAGCTGCCCCGGCCCTGGTCTCTCCTTTCTTCCAGCCAGCTGGGGTCCAAGGTCACGGCAGAAGGGCACCCAAACCAATGTGCCGCCTCTGAGGGTGACCGTGGTAAATACAGGGCTCATTTCTCTCTCTCTCTGTGTCACACACACACACATGCATGCATACGCGTGTATGCCCTGCCATATATATGCTTAAAACTTGTGCAGAAGAAAAGCAGCGTAGGGACCAGCAGGATGGCTCAGTGGTCTAAAGTGCCTGCTTAGGAAAGCTTAGGCGGCTGCAGGGACCGTGGTTCGATCCCTGGCACCACATGCTGCACCAGCCCTGCCCTCAGGGCAGGCTGAGCCAGCCACAAAAATAAATAAATAAACAAACAAACATTCTGAAACAAGAAAAAAAAAATCTTAAGTCAGAAAAATAAATAAATAAATAAATAAAAAGGAAACGAATTTGTTTCTACTTTACTTCAGGTTAAAGTATACAGACATATAACATTGCCTGGTTGCTGGAACAAACCTTTTTTTAGACAATAGAAAAAAACAAAATAAAAGTAGTACATGAAAAGAGAGGGAGGGAGGGGCCAGGGAGATAGCTCCGTGGCACAAGTGCCTGCCTGGCAAGTGCAAGGTTGTGAGTTCGAACCCGGGTCCCGCAAAAAAAGAGAGAGAGGGAGGGAGACCAGCCCCAGTGTGGGCAGCCCATGAAAGCACTTACTCCATTGTTTCAATGTCAAATCAAATACTCTAATACCAAAAAAGTGAAAGAAACTTACATTTGATCCCATGAGGGAAATGGTTGTATGCAGGGGTGGTATAGCCACGCCATGATATTTTACCATGTAAAAATCAGAAAGACCGAGGCAGATGGATGTATGCCTTGTGGGAAAGACTGGCAAGTTTTTTATTTTACCTTTTTAAGATGAATTCTGCTTTTTTTTTTGCAGGCCCGGGGTTCGAACTCATGACCTTGAGCTTGCCAAGCAGGCACTCGTGCCACGGAGCTATCTCCGCGGACAAGCTTTTTAGACTGAGGTAAAGCACACTGTGGGACAACGGTATTTTTTTAAACAACATATGACATATATTATTTATATGATATGTATCATTATATATATATTATTTATATATAAAATTTCCGCGAGGGAGGCGCACGCCGGATGTGGGGAAGCGTCCTACCCCTAAAGCAGGGCAGCGCAAGGGCCTTCAAGGCTTCCTCGGTGGGCTGGTCCAGGGCTGCTCTGCGCATACGCATGGTATGTGTTTAAACACTGAAGCGCAGAGGAAGCTCAGCTCTGTGGCCTTGAAACAGGCCGCTTTCAATGTAAACACATTTCACTCTTCTAAAAATAAATTTAGTGATTCCAAATTCATCCTCAGTCGGAGCAGCTCGTCCATTTGGGGCTCATTTATTTCCCCCAGAAAACAATGAATAAACACAGCAGGGCATAAACGCGTGTGCCTGGGGGAGAGGCGCGTTTACACTCGAGCTGCCTTTTCAGTTTTCTAAAATGTGGACCTTACCAATTTCTTTGACCTCTGTTCTTCTTCTTCTTTTTTTTTTTTCCCCATTCCAATGCACGGCGGAGACAAGGCATTGAATTACCAGTTTGTCACTAACACCATAGGCTTTATTATTCCTTTGAACAGAAGCTCGGCTTAAAAAGAAAAGTTTTTCTTAATAAGTAGCTGTTCACCCTTTGATATGCACATCTGGACCCACGGTCTTATCTGCCGCATGCTAATGCTGCTTCCTGCAGATAATGCTGAAAGAACAACTCAAAATAACAAAAAAAAGGAATAAAATGTGCCAGATGCCTAAAAAATAAGGACAATGCGGATAAAAGCAACTGGCTTTACTATTCTTGGGAATAAACTCTATCAACAATTGAAGCGATTGTTGAGTGGCCAGCTGATGCGAGAATTTTTTTAAAAAGGGATTAGAAAGGGAGGAAAACGAGGCAACATCAGCGGCCGGCCGCCACATTCTGTTGGAAATGAGGAGGGAAATAGCCCTGCGTGCGGCGTCAGTCACTCAGTTTGGATCTGCCTGGCCTCACGGCCTCTTCTTCTTTTTCTTAGATTTCCTTTCTCATTTGCCTATCACTTTTTTGGGGGGGGGGCATACCAAGGATCAAACTCAGGACCTTGCAGTGACTATCACTTTTTAAATATGTTAAATTCACCGCCGAACAGAAAGATTTGGATTCAAATCTATTCTAAACATCGATTTAAATATACAGAAAAATACTAGAAAAAACAAAACAAACATCGTTAGCATTTAACTACTTTGTTTACTTTTCCTCCGTTTTCCTTTTTAAAGACTCCATGTCCTTCGAAATGGGATTTTTCTCGATTTCTGTGTCAGCTTTGTTCATGGAAAGAAAATGTGTCCTTATAAAAATATTATGATTTTCTCAGTTTTAGGAATCTTCAAAGGAGTAAGCGGGACTGACGTTTTTCCTAGTTCAGTTTAGAGTTAAGGCTGAAAGAGTGGAAACTGGCATATATAATTAATGTACAGAGAGGCCTTCTAGATATTCTATATGATTGCTCTCTAGGTCATCTTTGTTCTTTTCAAAAGAGGCAACGGTCAGTTTACCCGCTGGTCAGCTCACTTTGTAAGCGCGCGGGAACATCAGTCGTTCAGGCTGATTGTAACTGATATGTTAATAGACAAGCAAATAAAACTTCTGCTTCCCATTAATTGCTGGGTAAACTGGAAGCGGAGGCTCGCTGGGGGCAGGGGCAGCCCCACGGTGTCTCGTCTCCCGCGTAATCCCACATGGGCTGGGCCGGCTTTCTTGCCTAACCAGATAACATTCATGAATTGATTCCGCATTAGCATGCAGCCGGCATGGGAAAATGATAAACTCCTATTACCACTGTCATGGCAACTGAAAAAATGGCTGCTGTGGGGGGAAGGAGCTACAAGAGAAGAAAAGCAAAGCCCTGTCTCTTTCTTCTGTTTGACATCTGTTGTTTAACATACAAAATTGTATTATCATGACGCAAGCGAGGCAGCTGAAGCCCGCCTAGGAATTAAGACCGCCCTGGCCGGCGCCCCGCGCCCCTCTCTCTAGAGCAGGACTGTATCAGGCGACCTTAACGTTTCCCTGTTCAACCTAGGTACAAGGAAGGAGGAAGAGCTTGGGAAGGTGGGGCTTTGTAGCAGGACCCCTTGGGGGGCACCTTAGGAATCACAAAGGGAAGAGGAAAGCTCTCCTTCCACTTTCGTTGGTGCTTTTTCCAGAAACTACCCGTTTTTTTCTTCCTGCTCAAACTTCCCAATGATTGATTGATTGATTGATTGATTGATTTTCAATGGGTATGGGAGCAGAGCTGGTGAACCCGGACAGAGAGCCCAAGCACACAGCCCTGTGTTGCTGGGCAAACACAGGCACAGGCTGACGGCTGGAAAGTTTTCTGCAAGTCGTCGAGGAAGAGGTGGCAGGACATTCGCAGGGCTCCCTGAGAAAGGTCTTTTTAGTGTGGCTGGATGAGGCAGGTTTTATTACCTTGGTTCTACTGTGCTTTCCCAAAGTGCTCTATAACAGGGACCGGGGATATAGCTCAGCAGCCCAGCACCTGTCTGGCAAGCACAGGGTTGTAAGTCTGATTCCTGGTACACACACCCCATGCTTTTTATCAAGCAGTCCTACATACATTTGGCTTTTATAAAATGGGCTGGGACACAGGATCTTCTGCACACACGAGCCAAGGGTTCTACCACTGATCCCTACTCTGATCCCCAGTACATTCTCCCCCTAGGAAGCTTTGAATGGGGCTACACCAAGGGATCCTATTTACTTACTTTTTTATTTACTTATTTTTGGTGGGACCGGGGTTCAAACTCACAACCTTGCACTTGGCAGGCAGGCATTTGTGCCACAGAGCTATCTTCTCGGTCCCTCCAACAGATCTTTAGGAAGAGTGGAGCACTGATGCCCCCCAGACCTATGATTATACGGATATCACCTTGATGCAGAGCCTTAGTGCACATGTTTTTTTTTTTTTTGAGAAAATTTAAACGAGGTGGCTTTCTATTTTTTTTTTCTTGTTTCAGAACTTTTTGTTTGTTTGTTTCAGAACTTTTGTTTATTTTTTTATTTTTATGGCAGGCTCAGCCTGCCCTTAGGGCAGGGCTGGCGGGCGCAGCTGGGGATTGAACCACGGTCCCTGCAGCCGCCTAAGCTTTCCTAAGCAGGCGCTTTAGACCACTGAGCCATCCTGCCGGCCCGAGGTGGCTTTCTCATGTGCTCTACTCTCCACCTCCTCACAGGAGCAGAGTCAGAACAAAACGGATGCCATTTGGGGCTGTTTTCTCCAGGGAGCAAAACAGCCTTTCTAGAGTGGGCCATTCTCCAAGAGAGGAAGCAGAGAAATGTCCAGTAAGACTGAGATGAAGCCCTTGGAAAAGAGCAAGATTAGATAAGGGCAAACAAGAAACACCATTTCTATATTTACACGGGTCATTAGCATTTTAAGATAGGGAATCTTTGGACCATGCCAACGTGTGGTTGATAATAATAATAATAATAATAATAATAATAATACCCTTCAGCCTACAGTTCAATAATAATGGGCCATAACAAAAGGGTCGGGAGGGATGCATAAGCCAAAGAAGAAATCAATCGAAGAGGTCAGAACTGCTGTTTGTTTTTCCGAATTGTCGAAGTACAGTTACACTATGGCACCTGGGAAGCCCACCAGCTAAATACCCAGATAATGGACACAGTGCCTGCAGGATCCTTGGACAGACTGGGAACCCCGGGGAGGAATTCGCGTTGGGGGGAGGGAACAGGACCCTCTCGCTTCTAATCCTCCGCCGGCCCGCCCAGGGGAGCCGTATTCACAGGTGCGTTCTGGGAGGTGGCGGCGGGCGTGACTCGCACCCCCGGGATCTGACTGCATGGCTATTCCAGATCATTTTTGTTTGTCTCCAGCCTTGGGTTCCATCAGCATTGCCTTTGTCAGGGGGCGAGAGTTTTACATTTGCAATTCTAGATTCTTCATTCACCTGGGCTTCCGGCCGCCCGCCTCCTGCTGGGCTTTACAGATTGGCTACAGCTCCAATGAGTGGAGCCCCGAAGGCGTCCGTCCAGGATGCTTCCCGAGGGCGGGGCGAGGGGGCCTGGGTTTTCTGCAGCTTAGATTTTGAGAGACAGAACTTTGTGGTGGGGGGAGAAAGTTTTCTTAAGGGCATCCTCCGGGTTCAAACCCTCACCTCTGCCTGCCCCAGCCGGGCTCAGCCTGGCTTCCCGACGATCTTCTTATAAAACAGCAGTGCATCGCAAACGCCGGCCGAGGCTCAGTTGCTTTTTCTGTTGAGAATTTGCTTTCGATTTATAGGCTCCGCAGCTCTAGAAATCAGAACAATGGATATAGTGCTTCCTGGCTTCTCAAACAGAAGTATGAACATCGAGAAATAGGTGTGAATTTAAAATGATGATAGGGGCTGGGGAGATAGCCCCGTGGCACAAGTGTCTGCCTGGCAAGTGCAAGGTTGTGAGTTTGAATCCCGGTCCCGCAAAAAATAAAAAAAAGAGGGGCTGGGGAGATAGCTCCGAGGCACAAGTGCCTGCTGGGCAAGTGCAAGGTCGTGAGTTCGAACCCTGGTCCCACCAAAAAAAAAAAATAAATAAATAAAATAAAAATAAAAATAAAAAATAAATTAAAAAAGGGATTATAATCAATAGCTACATCTGACACACTGCAGGTTGGACTCCTAGCGAAGCCGAAGCCAGAGATCTGTGAAAGAGGGCGGCATGGAGCCCTGCACAGCCGGCCAGCAAACCCCGGGCCTTCCCGACGCTTGAGCTGCTCTCGCCCACCTCCCGTGTCTTCGGGCTCGGCAGCCATCTCCACCCACTTCTCGTGAGCCAAGTCCACACTGGCGAGATCAGAGCCTGCCCATGGCACCCGTGTGCACAGGCAGCTTCTGCTGGGTGTAAGCGCGAGCGCAGGGAAAGGAACGACCTGTACGCGCATGGGCTGGATTGCTTTACACGAGATTCTTTGAAGGGCCACCTCAGTGTCCACCCCCAGACAGCAGTTGGTCCCTGTCCACCTCTCTAGGCTGAGGCATCCTCTGACAAGCACTGTGCCAAGCTGGCCATATAAAATGCTTTCTTTTTTTTTTTTTGCAGGACCAGGGTTTGAACTCATGACCTTGTATTTGCCAAGCAGAAAGTTATGCCACAGAGCTATCTCCCCAGTCCCATAGCCTGGGCAATTTAGCAAGCCTGACTCTCAAAAACTAAAAATGGCTGGGAGGTATGTGGCTCAATGGAAAAGCACTTCCTAGGTGTGTAAATGCCCTGGGTTCAATTCCTAGTACACACACACACACACACACACACACACACACACACACACGACCTTACACTAGATATTCAATTTGCAGACAGGAGATAGCTGGAACTTCATTCCAAAGCCAGTATTTTGTGGCTGTCTTCCCAGACTTTTTTTTTTTTTTTTTTTTTTTTTTGAGACAGGCTTTCACTGTGCAGTGCAGGCTGGCCTTGAATTCACTTTGTAGCCCAGACACCTACCTTGGCCACCCAAGTGCTGGGAACACAGTCGTGTGCCCCCACCCCGGAATCCTGGACTTTCTTGATCATAAAACCATTCACTAGGGCCCGGCGGGATGGCTCAGTGGTCTAAAGCCCCTGCTTGGGAAAGCTTGGGTGGCTTCAGGGACTGCAGTTCGATCCCCGGCTCCATATGCTGTGCCAGCCCTGCCTTTGGGGCGGGCTGATCTGGCCATAAAAATAAGTGAATAAACAAATAAAGGTTCTGAAGCAAGAAAAAAATAAATAAATAAAATAAAAAATTCTTAAAAAAAAACAAAAAACAAAAAAACCCATTCACTAAAACACAAAATAAAAGTCAAAAAAACAAAAAAAACCGATCTCTGGGGCCTGGTGGGATGGCTCAGTGGTCTAAAGAGCCTGCTTGGGAAAGCTTGGGTGGATTCAGGGACCACAGTTCGATCCCTGGCACCACATGCTGTGCCAGCCCTGCCCTCGGGGCAGGCTGAGCTGGCCATAAAAATGAGTAAAATAAAGGTTCTGAAACAAGAGAATAAATAAATAAATAAATAAATAAAATAAATCTTATTTATTTATTTATTTATTTTCCTGTTTCACAACCTTTGTTTGTTTATTTACTCATTCTTATGGCCGGCTCAGCCCGCCCCGAGGGCAGGGCTGGCACAGCATATGGAGCCGGGGATCGAACCGCGGTCCCTGAAGCCGCCCAAGCTTTCCCAAGCAGGCTCTTTAGACCACTGAGCAATCCCGCTGAGCCCAAAATAAAAAATTCTTAAAAAAGAAAATTCTCTGGGGCTGGGGAGATAGCTCTGTAGCACAAGTGCCTGCCTGGCCAAGTGCAAGGTTGTGAGTTCAAATCCCCATCCTGTAAAAAAAAAAAAACAAAAAAAAGGGGGGCCGGGCAGAATGGCTCAGTGGTCTAAAGCACCTGCTTAGGAAAGCTTGGGTGGCTGCAGGGACTGAGGTTCGATCCCCGGCACCACTTGCTGCGCCAGCCCTGCCCTCCGGGCAGGCTGAGCCGGCCATGAAAATAAATAAACTAACAAACAAAAGTTCTGAAACAAGAAAAAAATAAACTAAACTAAAATAAATAAAATTCTAAAAAAAATAAAAAATAAAAAATAAAGATCTCTGGGGCCGGAGATGTAGCTCAGTGGCACAGCGCCTGCCTAGCAAGTGCAAGTCCCAGAGTTCGATTCCTGGTACCAAAAAAAAAACAAAATAGTAAAGAGAAGACCAAAAAAAAAGTCCCTTTGAAAAAAAAAAGGTCCCTGGCACATAGTAGGTACTCAACAAATATTTGGTCAAACTAAATAATTGCAAGCTAAAAAACCAAAGTGAGGGCTGGGGACACTGCTCAGTGGTACAGAGCACACCTGGCAAGTGAAAGATCTTGAGTTTGATTTCTGGTGAGTCTACCCCACCATAAATAAAATATACAAAATGCAAGATTTTATTTTTTCACATATCTAACAGTAAGATAGTTATTGATAGGTTCTGGACCGAGTATGAACTGCTGAATCACTACGGTGGTCATCTAACATGGTTGAAGCCCTTAAAACAATAGCTTATCTTCCCAGAGACCACCTTTCTCCAACCCAGCCCAGGGTGCAATTTCCTTCCACCTGGCCCGCCACCTCAGGGAAGGCCCCAGCCAGCTCCTCAGATAAATCTAAACATCCTCCTCAAGCCCCATCCCTGGCAAAGGCCATAAAAGCCTCAGCCTCCCTTTGTTCCAATCCAGAGAATTCTTTATCTTCCCCAAATTCTCTGTGTCCTCCAAGAAAATAAAACCCTTTCCCCTTTTCCTTCTGCCTGTTTCTCTGCTATGCACCATGCAAGACCTATCAGTTATAGGGTTGCCTATACTAATTTCTCTTAGTTCACTGAAGGAAAGGTTTGTGCTAATATTGTTTCAACATTCAAATGCTGATACCTGGTACTCTGAGTAAGTCATTTAAAGACAACAATATGCATCGAATGAACCACTATTATCTCCTATTATCTTGTTTTGGAATTTTGTGAGTTTTTTCTCTTCAAGATAAAATTTAAAGGGCTAGGTAGGATGGCTCAGTGGTCTGAAGCGCCTGCTTAGGAAAGCTTAAGCGGCTGCAGGGACTGTGGTTCAATCCTTGGCACCACATGCTGCGCCAGCCCTGCCCTCAGGGCAGGCTGAGCCAGCCATAAAAATAAATAAATAAACAAACAAAGTTCTGAAGCAAGAAAAATAATAAAATAAAATTTAAAAATAAAATAAAATAAGCCGGGCGTGGTGGCTCATGCCTGTAATCCCAGCACTCGGGAGGCCGAGGCAGGAGGATCGGTGCTAGTTCGAGACCAGCTTGGGCTACAAAAGTGACCTCAAGGCCAGCCTCAACTGCATAGTGAGACCCTGTCTCAAAAAGACAAAAAATAAAATAAAATAAAAATAAAAAATAAAATAAAATAAAAAATTCTGAAACAAGAAAATAAATAAATGAAATTTAAAAAAAAAAGCAGAAGATAGGTAAATAGTCTAAATCTTTTTTTTTTCTTTTTTCTTTTTGAGACAGGGTCTCACTATGCAGTTCAGGCTGGCCTTGAGCTAACGTTTTTTTTTTT
>PVJA010050010.1:0-13481 GCA_004027025.1 Myocastor coypus | reverse complement strand
TTTTTTTCTTGTTTCAGAACCTTTGTTTATTCACTCATTTTTATAGCTAGCTCAGCCCACCCCGGGGGCAGGGCTGGCGCAGCATGTGGTGCCGGGGATCGAACTGAGGTCCCTGAAGCCGCCCAAGCTTTCCCAAGCAGGGGCTTTAGACCACTGAGCCATCCTGCCGGGCCCTTTTCTGTATTTATTATGATTTTTGTTTATTTCTCTCCATAAGCATTGAAGCTCCACAGGGCCAGGGATCTGTGTACAGTGCCTGGTACAGAGACAAGACTTAACTAACGTCTGCTCAATTCATGCTAAATCAAAGCAAGCAAAGTTCAGGTGGCCTATAATGCAGTCACATGGCTATCTCAACATACGAAACGCTTAACAACTGACAGCCATGCCAGAGATTCACAGAAAGAAGAGACTCAAAAGTCATAAAAATACAAGCCCAGTCACTCACATCAGTTCCTGGGTACAGGACTACAAATAATCAGGTAAGGGCTAAGTCAGATGCTGAGTATCTCTGATTAAATTGGAACTCCTCCTTTCAGCAAGCTTATTCCTTCTATCACAACCCATTAGCAATCTCTCCGCCATTGTCCCAAGGAAGAAAATGTCCCCAATGGCATCAGATTCAATTAATCAATTTCACCATTTGCTGGTTCTGAATGACCTTTTTTTCAGACACTTCATCCTTTATTATCTCAAAATAGGGTTCAATCACTTAAAAGCCAGTTCCTGAAAAGAATGCCATGCAACAACAGTTGGGAATGCAGCCTCAGGCTGTCTCTATTCAGGCCCTCCTGACAAAGAAGGCCTGGGACAGAGATGTGAAGGAGCTGGCCCTCCCATCCCTTAACCACAGTGGTGGTGGGTGGTGTTAGCAGAAGCGCTGGTGCTGGGGTCCCATAGTGACTGCTTACTGTGTTAAGACAGAAGGGACTGGCTGGGGAGATAGTTCAGTAGAAAAAGCACCTGCCTGGCAAGTTTAGGCAACTGCAGGGACTGGGGTTTGATTCCTGGCACCACATGCTGCGTCAGCCCCACCCCCAGGGCAGGCTGAGCCTGCCATAAAAGACAGAAGTGACTGCAAGATGGAGAGGCCAGGAAACAGAATATCCAACATTTATAGAGGGAAGAAGGCAAATTCTGTTGGCAGGATGTGAGAGAAATGTGTGACATTCACTGGTGGCTCAATGATGAGATCTGAAAGATTTGAACACAGACATCCCTGGAGAGGCCACTTGTAAAAACACAAAGAAGGGGCTGGCGAGATAGCTCAGTGGACTAACTGCCTGCTTAGGCAAGCATAGAGACTGGGGTGCAATCCCCAACACCACATGAAGCACCAGCCCACCCTTGGGTGCACTGAGCCTGCGACTGAGCCCAGGGGTTGTGGCGCACACCTGTGATCACAGCACTGGGGAGGCTGAAAACAGGAGAATCACTATGAGTTTGACCTGCATAGTGAGACCCTGTACCAAATACATAAAAGAAAAAGGTTTTATATTTTAAAAATTTTAAAAATTAAAGACATAAAGAATACCAACATGTACAACTAAGAAAAATGACATGTGGTTACTAAAAAATATGGAGGAGATTTTAAAGTCACTGGACTCTTAGGCAGTATTCTGAGATCCTGAATTAACTCAATAAATCATCCTAATAGCCCTGACAAGGTATTGTCATGTGCATTTCAAGGATGAGGAGTAAGACAGTGTCTTGAATTCTTACTATTCTCCCCATTTCTCCTCTAGGCTCTCTTTCCTCTGTCACTGCCCTTACTTAACCTGTCTATCCATTCCAATTGGTCAGGACTGCCCTGATAAATGCCTACTGGCCTGGCCCAAATATTAATCGCATCTACTTTATTCTTTAATTTTGACTTGAAAAAAGTGTAGCATAAAGTTATTATAATATTACAGATTTCAACCTACCTTCACTTCTCAAAGGTAGGTTTCAATAGAAACATGGATTTTTTTTTTTTTTTTTTCCTGTGATATGAGGTCACATGAGATTGCCCTGACTGGTTTGGAACTCTCGGTCCCAAAGAATTCTCCTGCCTCAGTCTCCTGAGTAAAACTATAGGCATCTGTTGCCTCACCAAGCTTGAACTACGAACAATTCTATGAGATTCCTTCTCCTCCTCAGATATCCCTAGTTTACTATGACTGTTACATTTACCTGTATCCCAGGCTAAACTGTGTGTGAGCTTTGCTTTGGTACTGGGGCACTGTGTGGACCAAGTATACACACTCTTTTACTGAGCTATTACTACAGCCCTATCTCCTAGCATGGTGCCAGTAATACAGTTAGTTTAGCATCTAATAAACTGATGAAAGAAGGTTATCCTAAAATGCTAATACTTTATTTTTAGCTTGCAGAGAATCGCTCTCCACCAGGTTCGGAATTTCAAACTTACCTACTACCCCTGTGGTAGCACAGATAGCTGCTGCAACTAGGGAAAGCGAATGGTCTTCAGAGCGCTGCGAGTGCGCATGACCACACTACAAGGAACCATCTCTTAGCCACCAGTGGGCTACCACAGTGCACAGTGGCCACATGGAAATGTGTGTGGGCTTAAGTGTTTGGCAGATCCACCAGACTGAAATAAAGAACGATGGAAACAAAGAAACCACCTAAAAAAGAAAAAGGAAGTGAAAACACAGAAAATAATGGTCGAGTGCTTCCCTTGAACGCTGTTTTAAAATTCAAACATAATCTTTAGGGATGGAAATATCACAAAGCTCCACACTGTCAGCGTGCAGACTGAATCATAATGCAATTGTGTTTTGGGGCGAATCCTGTGCATTTGGAAAAAAAGAAACTAATAAAGCCTTCCAATTTCAATGCAATTTTATAAACCTAAAATGTAAAGTTTAATATGAAGCTAAGCCACCTATCTATCCTCTCTCTCTTCTCTTTTACATACATATACACACACAAACACACACACTTATTTTTCTGCACTAAAGTAGGCAAAATGATGAAATGAAGTAACAAAAAAGTGGACTCAAGTACAGTGTTCAATCACTTTAAAAAAAATTTTTTCCCATTATAACAGGGACGGTTTAATTCTGTTAGCGTTAACGAGCTCTTCCTTCAATCTCCTGACTCAAGTTTTTCAATCATCAGTACCATAGGGCTGTTCCAGGTCTGACTGAATCTTGTTCAGTCCTAGCTGTATTTTTCCTGATAGTGATTGCTGCTGGGGCTCAGACAACGATTCTACACACCAGCAATCTCAAGTGGTTTCTAGCATGGAAGCAATTCGATGTAAAAGAAGATTCTCTCCGGAACTCTTTATCTCCACGAAGAGCAGAATGCAAAGGGCACACAACCGCTTCCTCATCTGATGTCCCATCAGATACATCAGAAGACTGAGTCTGTAGCGCACACCAGGCCAGATTTCCTTACAGATTAGGCTTGTCCCTGCAGCTCATTCAAATTCCAAAGAGACTTACCACCAGCAGCATTCATTTACAGGCCCTCAAAATTGTTTACACACCCCATTCTTATGCAGGGTAGCTTTCTGAACATGGTCAAGCAGTTGGGTGGTCAACACTGTGACTTCTCCCCTTTTACTTGTTAGTAAATATGAACGCCTTTTCTTCCACTTAGTCTTTGTCAGTTTATTCCAGTAAACCCTCAAAGGATATAGAGGAAATGTCTCCTGGCACCTATACTGCCTGTATGCCTCAGAGAATTCAAAAGAACCCATCTGGCTAGCCACGGCATTCTGTCCTTTAAAAAAGGCACTCAAGCTGGATGTGGTGACACATGCCTATAATCGCAGCACCAGGAGTCTGGGGCAGGGGATCACCATGAGTTCTAGGTCAGCCAGGGCTATGTAGTGAGTCTATGGCCACCCTGAGCTATATAGTGAAACTCTGTCTCAGAAAACAAAAACAAAATACTGCCACTCAAGCCAAGGCAGTTTCTACTTTATCACTCGAAATTGTTTAAGATATAAAGTACTTATACTTTATATGAAGCATGAAATAGTTTTAAATATTTAAAGGTCTGCTTTCCCAGTTAATTAATGCCTATTTAATTTTTGTTGCTCTCATGAAGAGCTTTGAAAGTGATTAATGTACTGACACTGAATGAATGCACATTTATAACCCATCTCAAGAATGTCTTTTGGCCTACACAGGCTTCTGTTGTGACAGAAATGTCACAGGGGAGGAAGCCTTACTCTGGTCTCTACCCAAAGAAAATGGTTTCTTTCTAAAATCTCCTTAGTTTTTTATCACTGAGGCCAACAAAATTTGGGGGAAACTGAGACAGAGGCAGGAGAGAAAGTGGATGAGATAAGCTGTCCACCTCCCCTACTGAAGATGTGCTTGCTCCCAGGTCAAGAGAAACCCTGGGGGTGGAAAGCTTCTGCCAGGCTCCCCTGAGAAGATTGTGAGAAAAGATGGCTTTGTAGGCTACATCACACCATCCTGGAGTCAGCCACATCAGAAAAAAACTCAGTGCTACAGCAAAGCCACAACGATAATTGCAGTTTATTCATCTGTCCTCCATAGCCTTGACTTTTGTTTCCATAAAATCCTGCCTGGATAGGGGCAGCCCTGGAAGGAGCTGACGCAGCTAGAATGGGATGGACTTAGCGCCATAGCAAAGTCTGGCACCCACAGTGGTAAAGAGAGGCATAAAACCACAGGGCTGCAGGGACCACCAGTAATGACTAGGAAAAGAGATGTCACAGATGCCCAGAGAAGAAGCATGCAGTCTGAGCAAGCGAGGTACCATCAGCCAAGATTCCACCACAGGCCTGAGTGGTGGGGACAGGCGAGGACCAGTCAGAGATCTCAGCAGAGGACACGTGGGCCCAGCACAGGCCAGAGAGCACCTGTTCCTGCTGAACCCTAAAATTGAAAGGTCATGAGTGTATGGATTCCACCCACCCTCACATTTCCCTAGCCACCAGCCCATATCATCCAGATAACATCTTTGCAAGGAATGTTCAGGTAGACAAAATATGAGAATCTGGGTACTTGACCTTTGTAAAGAGGAACATCTGCCTAAAAGCAGTCAAAAGGGCTGCCTCAGACTAATTTTACTGGACTGGACATATTACTAATACCTCCTCTCTCCCTCTGTGTCTGTGATGGGAAGGAGACATAAGATAGATCAGCCCAGCTTATTAGAGCATAAGAATTATTTTCCATGCCTGTGTATTCCACAGGCAAACACTTCCTTCTCACCCTCATTTTGATTGCTCTCAGGATGAGGGGTTAGAATGAGGATAATAGCCCCCATCTTGTTTGAAGGATCTCACTTCCATTATCAAATTTTAGAAGGGGAAGCTCTGCTAGATGCATGCTGGAGTTATTTACCTTTGTGAAGGTGGAGGAAGTAGCTCTTGTGACAGAGAGAGGACACCACTGAGAGAAGCTGAAGTCAGGGAGAGTGAGGCAGTTTGCGTTGTCTGACTTTGAGCTCACCATTACAACAGCATCTAATAGCAACACAAGGTGATGCGTGCTTTGTTTGCCCCTCTGCCTCACCAAGGGTGGGTAAGTTCCAGCAGCTGTGACTGCTGCTTGATGAAAGCTATGCGGCATCGCCCCTGCCCTCTTCTACACTCCCTTCTCCAGGTTCACAATGGCGACAGGGAGGGAGGAGGCGTTCTAAGCTTTCATTGTTTTGCACTGGCAAGCCTCCACCTTTCAGAACTGTGATGTTGTGTGTTCAGGGGAATTCCAGTAATGCTCTACAGGAACATGAGTTAATTAGTCACAGCCTGACGCTATATGCTAAAACTGAGGGACTGGGATGAGGAACCAGTAGGCTTGCTTTATATAAGATAAACAAACTGCACTGTACCCTCAGAAATTCTTCTACTAACCACCAAATGTTTTCAAGATCCATTAGTTTCCAAAATCATTAAGTTCAAATTGAAGACAAGGTTGCACATCTAACTCTGAGTCCATTCCTTCATTCATTCACGCCTCCACACACAGGTGGTCTCCAATTTACAACGGTTGGACTAACAGTTTTACTTTAGGATGCTGTGAAAATGATCTGCATTAAGCAGAAGTTCTATGCTGAATTCTGCTATTTCCCCATGCAAGTATCCAATCACCTGCAGCTCCCAGTCACCCTTGCTATATTGCTAAACTAGAATGGCTGATGGGACAGATGGATTAAATACAACTCCAAATTTGGATAATTTCAATCTGTGGCTGGGTTATGCCTTATGTGAAATTCATGTTTAGAACCCAGTATTACAATGTTAGCTATCAGAACATAACCTCATCTCAAGTCGAGGAACATCTATAACTTCTTATCTGTTTGTTTTGTTTTTCCTTTTTGGCAGTACTGGGGGTTGAACTCAGGACCCTGCACTTGCCAGGTGGATACTTACTCTACTGAGCTATCTCCCCTCACAAGGAACATCTATGACTTCTTGATTTCACACTGCACAATGCCAACTGTGGACAGATGGTAGAACAAAAGACAGCCCCTGCCCTCAAGGAGCTCAGAAGCTAGCGGCAGGGGCGGACAAGTCAGACATCACCACAGGTCGTCAATTCTTTGCACAATCACTGCCACTGGTATGGGGCCACCTCTTGGCCTACAGAAACCTTCTACTGAGGCAGCATGATTTGAGACAGTGATGGCGCAGTCAAGGTGAATTCTCTTTCACATCTGTTCCCACAGGGGACTCCTAAGGAGGTGCTGCCCAACACAGCACTAAGCACAGGGCTGAGCAGGACACAATATTCTGTGGAACTGAGAGTGCCTGGCACTTGGACTTGAGAGGCTTCCCAAATTTTGGCACTAAAGCCTATGTCCACATTAAAAAAAAAGTGTCACTGCTTTCTTTTTAGGATGGTGATTTCAATGGTCAAACCAAAAGTGCTACGTAACTAGGTGAAGTGAACAATAAGCATAGAGTATTATTTTCACAGCATCTTAAAGTAAAACTGTAAGTCAAACCATCATAAATAGGGGACCACCTGTGAATGGAAGAGTGAATAGATAAATGAGTGGATTCGGAGTTAGATAAGCAAATCTGTCTTCAATCTGAGGTATGTCAAAGACCTAAAAGCTTTTTCTATTTGATGGTTAAAAAAAAAAAAAAGCAATAATAGGTCAACAAGAAAATTAGCCTACATCTCAAAGAAATCAGGCTGTGGACATATTTCTGGAAATCTCTGGAAATATAACTTACCACATTTTTAAAGCTACATGAGGTATTTTCTTCCTCTTTCTGGATTCTATGAGAAAGGTTTGTCTGTCTTGTATTAAGACAGAACTTATGGCCAAAACCTGAATCCTAAGGGACAGTAAGGGTTTAGGGAGACTGAGAGTTTTATGGGGGAAAAGAAACAAAGAAAGTAGATGTGGGGGGAGTGGTCTCATGATGCCCAGATGAAGACAGCTTACTAGTGAAAGACAGACATCACATTAAAAGGGACCTGCTGACATCATGTGCCCAAGAAATCTTTTCTTACCATGGAATGTTACCTTCCCACTCATCCAAATCCTTCAAGCTAAAGAGTTACAGCTAGGGGCTGGCCTGATAGCTCTGCTTAGGCAGAGCACAGTGGCCAGAGTTTGATCTCTGGCCTGCAGTGCTGGTGCTGGTCCCACCCCTGGGGAGTGCTGAGACAGTGACTGAGACTGGGTGTGGTAGTGAATGCCTATAATCTCAGAGCTTGGGAGGCTGAAAACAGGAGAATCACTACATAGTCCAGTCTAAGTAGTAAGACCCTGTAGTAAAAAAGAGTTACAGCTAGAAAATGCATCTAATAAAGCCTGGAGCAGCATCTTCCATGTCAAGCAGCGGTACTGAAACTGGCGGAGACTTGTTTAGCTAACCCATCAGTTCTGTTGGCAGAGCAAACAGTAACCAGAGATGCAGGCCTTGAATGAGAAATCTTTGTAATGTGTGTAAGCTCCTGAGATCCAGGGGTAAAGTACCCCTGGTTAAAGTAAACCAACCCCATTCTGACTTACATGATAATGGGAAGAAGACAGCTGTTCTTTTCTAATATCCTGTAATAAGAGTTGTATGACTGTTTTCTCTCACATTATTTGCTCACCTACTTACTCCAGAAAAGGTCACAAAAATCACTATTATCTGCTTTTTAGCACACTGAAACCCATACATTTATATTCTTCAATTTTCAAAAATTGTCCCTTAAGTTATTATTCATTAAACACAAGGTGTGGATCCTTGCAAAGTGTGCACACACACAGTAATTCAGCCTTGCAAAACTTCAGTGAGTGAACTGAGCAACAAACAAACCTCTTTCACTGATTATTTTACATAGTTTTTTTTGTTTGTTTTTTTATGGCACCAGGGATCAAGCTTGGGACCTTATGCTTGCCAGGCAGGTGCTTATGGTGCTAAGCTATAGCCCTGGCCAATGCATAGTTTATTTTTTGTTTGTTTTTTTAAGGAGAAATGTCACATACATACAAAAAAAAACTACACAGTATTTTTTAACCTTCTTACTTACTAGCTCAGACATTTTCTAGTTAATAATTATATTGTGTCGCCATGATTAATTTAATCATGCCCCTACTGATTTTAGCTCCAGTCACATTTTTACTTCATTGCAGAGCTCTAAACACCTGGTAAAAACCATCCCCTCATTTCTGTAAAATTTGATTCAAGAAGTAAGCTTGCTTAACCAAAAGGTATGTATGTTTTGTGCCAATAGACACTCCCAAAATGCTCTCCAAAGTGATGTATCGGTGTACGAAAGTGGAGTTCCCCTTTGTGCCTCACAAAAGTGGATAGAGTATTACCAACTTCTACAAATAGTTGCCAAGATGAGAATAAAATATGGTAGCTCAGGGGGCTGGCAGAGATAGCTCAGGGGCACAAGTGCCTGCCTGGCAAGTGCAGGGTCCTGAGTTTGATCCCCAGTTCCGCAAATAAAAAAGGTATTTCAGTATTTCTCTTAACTTGTAGGATTTAATTATATTTTTGTACTATCTGTATATTTTCTTTGGGCAAATGTTTGCATCTTTTATTTTAATAGGGTTAGGTATATTATTATTATTGCTTATTTGTGGAGACTTTCTATTTCTTAAGACTACTGGGACTTTTGTGTGTTTGTATGTAGTATGCAGGATTAAACTCAGAGTTGTGGCACTGAGTTATACCCTCAGCCCTTTTAAAATTTTACTTTGAAACAGGGTCTAAGTTACCCAGGTTAGACTCATATTTGTGATCCTCCTCTGTTAGCATTTTAGAGTGCTAGGATTACAGGCTTGTGCCACCACATCTGGCATTTTTTCAGACATATTAATCCATGTTGCAAATACTTTTTTTTTTTGAGACAGGGTCTCGCTATGCAGTTCAGGCTGGCCTTGAGCTCACTTTTGTAGCCCAGGCTGGTCTCGAACTCGCATCCATTCTCCTGCCTCAGCCTCCCCAGTGCTGGGATTACAGATGTGAGCCACCACGCCCAGCTGCAAATACTTTTTTTCCAAGCTCTGACATAAGACTTTTTTATTAATGTGGTTAAATTTGTTAAAATTTACTATTTTAATTTCTAGATTTCATGATATACTCCTTTAGGTTAATCACAAGCTTATAATGCTGGTTGAGAGGACATTTTTACAACTAACCCTGCTTCTTTTGCCACTTAAGTCTACGCTGAGCCTTCTCTATTCTTTTACAGAAGTGTAAACCTGACCTCTTTTTCAGAGTGCTATGGTTCTCAAGAACCAGTGTGGCCTCCAGTACACGGCAGCTTTTCAAAGAATGTTAATTTATTTTATTCATCCTGAGTCCCATTAAAGACAACTGATACACAACTCCTTTCAAAATATTTTCCTCCAGAATTCCAATTATGCCCAGGGTGACAAGATACCCAGCCAAAGCAACTACATTTCTCAGTCTTGTGTACAGCTAGGAGGGGCAACATCACATAGTTCTGGTTAATGATATGAAGTGGAATTCACAGAGCTGGGCTTCCAGGAAGCTCTTCGTAAGAGAATGGGTGCAGCTGGTATGTGTCGTCTGCCATCTGCCCTCTCCTTCCTGCATGGAAAGCAGATGCAATGCTGATGAGAGAGCTGATGAGAGAGCAGCACCATGAGACTTCAAAGTGACACGATCACCAAGGACGGCTGGATGGACAGGCAGTGGCAGCTTGGGTCTTCGATGTCTTCTTTGAACCACTGAACACCTCTGCCACGCCTAGCTCTCAGCATCTTGTTACAAGTAGAAAATGACCCTTGCCCCTGTTGGGAGACACCGCTAAAAGGTCAGGTTTTCTGTGCACTGCAGCAGAATCTAGTGTCTAAATTATGTGTCTAAACTATGTATCTAATAGCTAATCTACCTTCATATAGATTTTTAAATTCCCTTTCCATTTTCTTAGCTTGAGATAATTTCTTGAAGAAAAGCAATGCTGGTTTGAAGGACAAGTTCTTCACCCACAGATCATTTAATTTAAAAAGGACAAATCAAATAATTAAGTATGTGAATAGAAATTCAAGAGCACGCTTAAGGAGAAGTTGGTAATCAGAAACATATGGTATCACCTGTGAGGATGTTAAATTACCCATATCAGGATACCACATAGCTCATTTTAGCTGCAGTTTACATTTTTAGAGGCACAAGATTTTTCAATTTAAAAAATCACAACTGACAGAGGATTTTAATTTGCATAAGATGGAAGATTTTCAAATTTTTCTTGTTAATCAAATCCCAATTAAGAATATATTACAATGGCCAGGCGTGGTGGCACACGCCTGTAATCCCAGCACTTGGGAGGCTGAGGCAGGAGGATCAGTGTGAATTCAAGATCAGCCTGGGCTACAAAAGTGAGCTCAAGGCCAGCCTGAACTGCATAGTGAGACCCTTCTAAAAAAAGACAAATAACTAAACAAACAAACAAACAAATAAATAAGAATATATTACAGAAGGTGCCCATGAAAATCTCACCGCTACCCAAGTTACTTTGCTAGAAGAGGGGAGAAACCAGGTGTGGGAACTGTGTATGCCCCATGCTTATGGGGAGAAATGCTTAAAATTTCATCCTGTTTCAAACTTTAGCCTCCCTGAGCTGTAAAGGGCTCAAATCACCAGCTTTCAACATTGCCGGTTCTGCCGATAACCCACTATCATTATGGAATATTGCTGTATGTGTACAACTACTTTCTGTTAGTACAATGAGAAGAAACATTTGTGCCAATGGTGTTTAGAAAAGTTATCATGTCTGCATCTTGTACTCGGAACAACTACCATGAGGACAACAATGTGAACTGTATTAACAAATAAATAAACAAACAAACTTCAGCTTCCATGAGAGAGTTTCCCAACCCTGGAGAAGAAGCCAATAAGCCAGAAGGACAGCAGGTGCTGCCCAAGGCAGCAGCCTTCATCTTTACCAGCACGGGAAACGGGGTGATGAAAGCTCACCCTCTACCAAACCATAAACTCCCCACGGCTGGGGACTACAGTTTTCTCTTTATAAGTCACCACTGCCCCCATGTCACCTAACCTTGTGTCTTTCACATGGCATTAGATGTTTCTTAAATGAACTCACCTATGAATCTTAGACTGAATGCTGTCCTGATTTGCCTCTGTATAATAAGGAATACACCACATACTCCTGATCAAAATCTATCTTCTCCGTGTAAAGGGGGAAGAAAGACAGAATGGAATAAAATATAGAGAAGAAGGCCGGCAAAGGGAAATATAGGGTTCTCCTTTCCTAAACTGTAAGCTCTCATGGCAACTGTTAGCAAGCTACAGCAGAATACCAAACATCTTGTATACACAGTCAGCACAAGCCTTCCAAATTAACCAAGGTCAGTACAGCCCCCACAGCCAGCCACATACATAGGCCCATACAGTCCAATGGGCTAGGCAGTCATCATTTTAATTCTTCCTTTTACAAACAGAACATATTACCTCTCATACTTTAACATATTTTTGTGATACACAATCATGCTACCCAGTTTTTTGAAATGAATATCAAGAAAACATCTTTAAAAAATTATAAAAGGCCTTTCTTCAAGAATTTGTAAATAAAGTTCTAATTTATACTGGCCATGCTAAAAATGTAAGTGGGTAACAAGACAGTAATATGAATTTCAAAGCAGTACTTGTTACAGGTAACAGACTACCAATCAGCAAGAGTCTTAAAATGCATCTCAAACAGAAAACCCTAACTCTGGTTTCTCCCAGGCAGGGAGGCATGACCGTTTACAGAGAGCCATTAGTGGGACTGGTAGTGGCCCCTATCCTATAGTAGTGGGCTTTCATTCTCCTGGCTTCAACAGTGAGGTCACCCGCTACTGATGGTCCTCCCAGGATAGCTCTGTTAAGTCTTGGTCTCCCTGTCTGGAAGGTGGCAGTAGTGATACCAGTTTTAGTCAGGATGCTTTTAACCAGAATAGGCAGGAGTCATTCTTTGGTTGCTACAAGGTAAGCAGCGGGGCAGCTCCAGGTTGGCTGGTTTGGTAGCCGGCTCTTGACACCCCTTCTCTTTGGTCACATTCAGCACATGAACATATTTTCAGGCTGCCTCTTCTTACACACACAAGGATGCTATGGCTGTTCCAAGTGGTGAAGAGGGGGCTGCCAGGCTAGCTCAGTTTTTAAGAGCCTGCACGGGCAATCCCAGTGAGGGACAGAGGAACATGGTTCCATCCCCAGCTCCAAGTGCCTTACCAGAACAGCCCTTCTGGCAGCCTGAGCCAGCCCCCCCCCGCCAAAAAAAAAAAAAATCCAAGCAGTTAAGAAAAGGTGGCAGCCACGCAAGGGTCCCTTCAGCTTTGTGGACCCATTTCAACCAGGCAGGGAACTGTAACTCTTCCCTTTCCCCATCAGATTTTGCCTCTCATATCACTGGCCACATGCCTACTCCTACACTAGTCTTACTATCCTAGGCTTGGACTAAGTGGCATTTAGTACTATCTCATGTGGCACATGGGTGAACGCCTGAATAAAATTGGGGTTCAGCCAGCCAGAAAGAATGAAATAGACAATTGACAGATAATCGGTACTCTCTGGGGACCTGTTACTCCACCAATTACTGCTCGGAGGCTGAGATGATCAGACAAGAAAAAAGTAGGAAGCATATAATACAGATGTTAACAGATTATTAGTATTCATTTAAGCAGACATATACTGAGGCAATGATAAAATGGAATCACTGAAAATCAAGGATATTCTTCTTTGAAAATCACAAAACAACCAACTATAATGACTATCATTCAATCACATTAGTATGTGAAAATGATAAATGTGAAATTTTCAGCTATTGTGAACATATGCATTCTCCAAATACTGTGTAGGTTGACCCAGCAAGGCCTCAGTAGTAGGTTTTCAAGCCTTTATATGCTTCCAATTATAGTCAGCAAGTATTTACTGAGTGCCTACTGCACCTCAGGCACTAAGCACTGGGGACACCATAGTGAGCAGAGCAAAATCCCTACCTTGGTGCTTGTGCTGCACACTTAGCTATACAACTGCTTTTTTTTTTTTTTTTTTTTTTTTTTTTTTT
>PVJA010050009.1:0-13482 GCA_004027025.1 Myocastor coypus | reverse complement strand
TCATTTTTTGTATCTTCCAAGGTCAAATCCCCTCAGGATTAAGTTTGGGACTATATACACTACTTTGTAGAACTGTTGTTAGTGTCAGCTTTCCAGATAAATCACAGCCATTGCTTGGCCAGTTTGCTTTCCGTGAAAGCCTGAGAGAATGTTTTTCTCTGGGTAACTCAAAATACTGACATTTTATCTTACTCAAAAATCCAGAAATCATCCCGCAGTGGCTGGCCTGAACTCCAGCTAGGACCCGCCTGCCATCCCGACCCAGAACTCCAGCTCTGACCACCCTCTCCCCGCCATCCCAAGGTTGCCCGAAGTGGCCGGTCCAAATTCCATCCCCAGCCCCCTGCCATCCTGAATGGGCCACTCTGCAGCCTCACACCGCATCCACCCCCTGCATAATCAATGGCCAGAGTGCCGATTTCACCTTCCCAAATGGGCCTCACCAACGGCCGGTAGGAACTCTCTCAGACTGCGTGCATCCTCCAACTGGACAACTACCTGAAACCCAAAAACACCCACCGTCCCCACATTGCCACCCAACATCACCTCACAGCCGACCACCTTCCTGGTCCATGGTCTTCCTGGTAGCCAGCCGGCTGAGCTCCAGCTCACAGCCAGGGAAGTCTGGAGGAGAACAGCTTATTAGATCCAGACCCAAATTTCCATAGGCGCTAACTGCATAACTTCACCAAAGTACAGAAATCACTGTTATAAAAAATGATAAAGAGAAGGAGCAAGATTCAATCTCGGGTCCTGAGTCCACCCAAGACAAATACAGGAGACACTACCATGGAAGAAAATGGGAATCATGCCGACAAAATTTCTAAACTGATAGCATCTGAGGTAGACAGACAAGTGCAGAAATGTATAGAGTAACTCCTATGAGACATAACATCTGAAGTTTAAAAAAGAGAAATTCATGAATTAATACACTCTGAAGTTGAAAAACAACTGCAGAAATGTATAGAGAAAACCAGAAGAGAAATAACCTCTGAAGTTAAAAAAGACATCTCTAAATTAATAGCATCTAAATTAGGTGAACAACTACAGAAAGTTAGAGAACAGAGCACAGATAATCTCTGAATTAAAGAGAGAAAGGATAACTATAATGAGAGACATCAATACTACTAAAGAAGACATTGATAAAAAAATTAGAGCAGAATAGAAAGATGATGGATTTCCTGATTAAGCAATATGGGAAACAAATAGATCACATGAAACAGTTTCAAAGAGATACACAAGAAAATAAAATCTCAATCACAAGCGGGCAAAACCATATGAACGCAAGTGAAGATAGAGTCTCACATCTTGAAGACACCATTGCAGCTAGTGAAAAGGTAAAAAATGACCTCTTAAAAACAACCCGGATGCATGAAAAAATAATGCAACATCTGCAAGATCATGCAAAAATAAATAACATGAGATTAAAGGGAATAAACAAGAAAGGAGTCAACACAAATGATATAAAAATAATATGGGCAGAAGTAATAGCAGAAAACTTCCAAAATTTGAGAAAACAATAAAACATTCCAGTAACTGAAGCATATAGAATTCCAAATAACATCAACCTGACTAAAACCACACCCAGACCTATAATAGTCAAGATCCCAGAAATCTACCAGAAGAATAATATACCAAAAGCTGCTAGAGAAAAGAAACGGATCACATTTAAAGGAAAACCCATCAGAATAATTGCAGATTTCTCTTCAGAAACCATGACAAGGAGAGCATGGAGAAGAGTACTTCAAGTCCTCCATGATAACAAATTCCAGCGTAGACTGTTATACCTAGAAAAACTCTCCTTCAAGTATGCAGGAAAAGTAAAATACTTCCATGACAAGAACAACTAAAAAAATTCACAATGTCAAAGCCAACCCTACAGAGTATACTAAAAAATATTTTAGAGAGGCCCCAAAGCAAATCGAATTCAACAAATGACAACAAAAAGAACCCGCCAAATAGGGCAGCCAATTAAACACAGGAGAAAAACAGGTAAACAGTAGCAAATAAAACTCATCTCAATCATAAGTCAATGCATTTCAATTATAACCAATAATGTAAATGGACTCAATTCTCCAATTAAAAGGAATAAACTGGCAGAGTAGATAAGAAAGCAAAATCCAACCATATGCTACACACAAGAAACACACTTAACTCATAAATAAACTCACAGGCTAAAAAATGAAGGATGGAAAACAATACTACATGTCCCAGCTCTTCAGAAAAAAAGAAGGGCTAGCAATATTGTTTGCACCTACTCTAAAGTTCAAATCAAGATTGGTGAAATGAAATAAAGAGAGCCACTACATACAGGTTAGAGGAAAAATTCAAGACCAACAGGTAACACTCATAAATATGTATGTACTCAACACAAAAGCACCATGTTATATAAGACAGACATTAATGGACATGACAAATCTCACATACAATATCACAACCTTAACAGGAGAACTTAAAACACCTTTATCCTAAAAAGATAGGTCAAACATACAAAAAATTAGCAAAGAAGTAGCAGAACTGAACTGGAACCTAGAACAGCTGGGCTTAGTGGATATATGCAGAGTGTTCAACGCAACCACTTCAGAATATACACTTTTTCAGCTGTACATGGGATATTTTCTAAAATAGACCACATATTAATCCATAGGTCATGATTATGTATATGCAAGAAAATAGAAATTATCCCATGGATACTATCTCACCACAGTGCACTGAAATTGGAAATAAATGACAAAAGAAACAACAAGAACCCCAGAAATACATGGAAATTAATAACACCCTTCTCAGCATCCAGTGTGTTACAGATGAAATTAAACAAGAAATTAAACAATATCTACAATTTAATGAAAATTCAAATGCATCTTACCAGAATGTATGCAATGAAAGCCTTTCTTAGAGGGAAATTTATAGCCCTGAACTCACATATTAAGAAGACAGAATGGGAACAAAATAAATACTCTAATGCAACACCTAAACTGACTAAAAATGGAAGAGCAAATGAAATCAAAAGCCCAAAGATAGGAAGAAATTATAAAGATTAGAACAGAAATTAATTCAATTGGGACAAAGAAAACAATACAAAGAATTAATGAAGCAAAAATCTGGCTCTTTGAAAGATTAAATAAAATTGATAAGCCCCTAGCTAACCTCATCGAAAAGAGGAAAGAAAGGACTCAAGTTCAAGCACTAAGGAACGAAAAGGGTAAAATTACTACAGAGGATCATATGTAGATGCTTTGAGAATCTTTACTCTTACAGAATTGAAGACACAGAAGAAACGGCAGATTCCTAGAAAAGTATAAATTACCAAAACCAAATCAAGAAGACATAAGAACTCTCAACAGCTCAATAACATCCATGAAATACAACATGTAATAAAAAAGCCTGTTGACAAAGAAAAGTCCAGGCCCTGATGGATTCACTACGGAATCCTACAAGAAATTTAAAGAAGACATAACCCCAATACTCCTCAAACTCTTCAATGAAATTGAAAAGGAAGCAATCCTCCCAAAATCATTCCTAGAAGCAAGTACTACACCGACACCAAAACCAGAAAGATAGTCAACTAAAAAAGAGAACTACAGGCCAATTTCTGTCATGATCATAGATGCAAAAATTCTCAATAAAGTCCTTGCCACTAGACTACAACAAATCATCAAGAAGATTATACACCATGACCAGGTAGGATTCATCCCAGGGATTCAAAGGTGGTTCAATATATGCAAATCTATAAATGCAATACACTACATAAATAGAGCCAAAGCCAAAAATCACATGATTGTCTCAATTAATTCAGAAAAGGCTTTTGACAAAGTCAAACCCTCATTCATTTTCAAAGACATACAGAAAACTGAAACAGAGGGTCCCTACCTCAAGCTGATAGAAACCATCTATGGCAATCCAACAGCTAAAATAATTCTAAATGGGGAAATACTGAAGCCTTTTACTCTCAAAACTCGTACAAGACAATGATGTCCTCTATCACCACTCCTACTCAATATAGTTCTGGAATCATTAGCTACAACCATTACAAAAAAGAGAGAAATAAAAGGAATAAAAATAGGTAAAGAAGAAGTAAAATTATCATTATTTGCAGATGGCATGATAATTTATTTTGAAGATCCCAAAATCTCCACCAAAAGCTACTAGAATTAATACACAAATTCAGTAACATAACAGGTTACAAAGTCAACACACAAAGGTCAATGGCATTCCTCTATACAGATAACAAACACACTGGGAGAGAAATTACAGAAACAATATCTTTTACAATAGCACCAAAGAAAATGAAATACTTACATACTTAGAAATTAACCTAACTAAAGAAGCAAAAGAGCTGTTCAGTGAAAACTATATTACTCTGAAAAAAGAGATCCTAGGCAGTGGTTCTCAACCTTTCTAATGCTGTGACCCTGCAGTACAGTTCCTCATGTTGCGGTGACTCCAAACCAGAAAGTAATTTTGGTGGCTACTTCAAAACTGTAATTTTGATACAGTTATGATTTGGAATGGCTTTAGGCGATCCCTGTGTTTTGGTAGTTCGACCCCCGCCAGCGTCACGACACACAGGTTGAGAACCACTTCCAGAAAATTTAAAGATATTCCTTGCTCCTGGATAGGAAGAACCAACGTTGTGAAGATGGCCATATTCCCTAAACTGTTATAGAGATTTAATGCAATTCCTATCAAAATGCCATCAACATATCTCACACAACTGGAGAAGTCATTCCTAAAATTTATTTGAAACCAAAAAAAGACCTAGAATTGCAAAGACAATACTGAGCATCAAAGGTAAGGCAGGAGGCATTTCAATTCCTGACCTAAAATTATACTATAAAGCTACAGTGATAAAATCAGCATGGTATTGGTAGAAAATGGACCTGAGGTTTAATGGAATAGATTAGAAGATGCAGAAGCAAATACAAACACACTCAGCCACCTTATGTTCGACAAAGGGGACAAACATATTTATTGGAAGAAAGATAGCCTCATTAATAAATGGTGCTGGAAAAATTGACTCTCTATGTGCATAAAACTAAAACTTGACCCAGGTCTATCACCATGCACTAAACCAAAGTAAAAATGGATTAAAAATGTAAATATTAAAATAGAAACATTAAATCTCTTGGAAGAGATAGTGGGAGAAAATCTTGACATCAGGGTAGGCTAAGCATTCATGGAAAAAAATCAGAATTCACGCTTAACACATGAAGAAATCAAAAAGTGTGACCTCCTGCAGTTAAGAAGTTTTTTCACCTCAGAAGAAATTACCAATAGAGTGAAAAGACAACCCACAAATTTTGAAAAGATTTTAACTAAAAAGTATTTGGACAAAGGTCTTCTATTTAAAATTTATAAAGAACTAAAAGCCATTAGGACCCCAAAATTGGAAGACTCAATGCAGAAATGTGCACCTGAAATGAACACATACTTCTCTGAGAAAGAAATTCAACAAGCCTACAAACACATGAAAAAATGCATCACATGGCTAGCCATTTGTGAAATTAAAGGCAAAACAACACTTAGATATAATCTCACCCCAGAAAGAGTCGCCACCATAAAGAAATCAACCAGCAACACATGTTGGAGAGACTGTGCAGAAAAAGTAACCCTTCTCCAATGCTGGTGGGAATGCAGACTGATGCGACCATTATGGAAAGCAGTGTGAAGGTTCCTTAAAAAATTACAACTTGAAATCTCATTCAATACAGATATCCCCCTACTGAGAATTTTCCCAGAAGAACTGAAAATATATCATAGTGATAGCTATACTCCCATGTTTTTAACAGCCCTATTTGTAATAGCCAAATCTTGGAAACAACCAAAATGCCCATCATATGAAGAATGGTTGAAAAAGATGTAGTAGTTTTATACAATGGGATATTACTCAGCTATAAAGAATGATAAAGTAGAAGACTTCATATATAAATGGATGTACCTTGAACATATACTCATAAGTGAAATCAACCAGACCTATATTTATAAATATCGTATAGTATCCCTAGTGAAAGAACTCAAACAAAGAAATAAAAATGGAGTGATATAACACATCTGAATGGGAATCAAAGACTTAAGGGTTACACAGCAAAGTGAATGGAAGCAAAAATGATAGGAAAGATAGCAGGAGGAAAACTCCACACTTATATGCACAGGATGAATTATACAAGGGTCCTAAGAAACCTCAAAATGTTTTGGACACTGTTGATAGCAATATGTGACACTAAAACTGTGCTTGAAATGCCTATCATTCTGGACTTGTGGGTATTGCTGCTTCCTATGTAATTTTAGTTACTGTTGTACTCTCTCTCAAGTAAATGGTTGGTTTACAAGAAAACAAAAAGAGTATTAAATGAGAGTGAGAGAATAGAAAAAATGCCAAAGAATGGACAGGCTAAAATTTGGTACATGCCTCTATTTCTAAATATCTCTGTGTACAAATGTGTAACTGCTTTCATCACATTGTTTAGGGATTTATTAAGATATCAATGATTGATGGAAAATACCAATTCCAAGTTAAGTCTAAGATGTTTGACATTCAGAAAGCAATGATATTAAGCTCAAGCACCTATGTTTTAGAGTAGTAGTATCACTAAGCTTTTCTTCTTGAGGGCTAAGAACATAAGTTTATAGGCCAAAAATTAGAGAAAAGGGAGGGCTACAAGGATAGCCAATATTTTGGTCCTAGCCCTTCAAGGTCAGTGAAGACTCAGGACAGGACAGAACCTGTGCTGTAACATCCTATAAGTCACTGGTTTCCCAATTTTTCTGTTCAAGGAGATTAAGGGACCACAGAGGAAAGGGATTGAAGGAATATAGTGTGCCTAAGGAGAGGCACCTAGAGAGAAAATATTCTCTTGGGCTTTCACAGAGAGCAAATTGGTCAACTAGTGGCCATGACTCATCCAGATGGCTGACAATTACAACAGTTCTACCAAGCACTGTAAATGGTTCCAAAGTAAATCGTGAGGGGGTGTGACTGACCTTGGGAGATACAAAAACTACATGTTTTGTTATACAGGTCTTGATTTGACTTACTCTTAACCACCAATCAGAAAAGTTTAAACATGACACATAAAATATAAAGCTGGTTTAGTATGCTGAGCTGCGAAAGGCTTTAATCCAGCGGTTCTCAACCTGTGGGTCATGACCTCAGCAGGGGTCAAATGATCAAAACACAGGGATCGCCTAAAGCCATTCCAAATCATAACTGTAGCAAAATTTCAGTTTTAAAGTAGCCACCAAAATTATTTTTTGGTTTGGGGTCACCACAACTTGAGGAATTGTGTTGCAGCGTCACAGCATTAGAAAGGTTGAGAGCCACTACTTAATCAACAGCTTCCAAAATTGCTGGTTTCGCCAGTAACCCACTGCAATTATGGAACATTTGACTATGTATACAACTATCTTCTCTTAGATCAAAGAGAAGAAATGTATTGTACTAATAACCATTAGAAAATTTTTCATGTCAACACCCTGTGCTCTGTATAATCAAAATGAGGACAATAATATGCATTATATTAATTATTGGGAATGTATTACTAATGATTTTTCAAACTGTCTCATTGTAATTTCTTATCAAAAGTATAAAAAAAGAGAAAGAAAAAGAAAAAAATCCAGAAATCAAAAAATAACAAGTGCTAAGAATGCTATGATAAGAAAGGGACACGCCTACATTGCTTCTGAGAATGTAAAGTATGGAAATCAATATGGCGGCTCCTCAAGAAGATAACAATAGAAATTTCCTTTGACCTAGCTAATCTCCTTTAGATGCCCTCCCAAAAAAGTTTAAATATATCATACTACAGTGATACAAAAATACCCATAACAATAGCAGCACAGTTTCCAATAGCTAAAACTTGGAGGTTGTTTATATGTCCATGAACAGTTGATTTGGTAAAGCTAAAATGGTATGGATATATAACAAATATTACTCAGGCATAAAGAATGACAAATTTGAGACTTTGTAGGGAAATAAGTGTGTATTGAAGTTAAGTAAAGGAAATCAGGCACATAAACTTAAATAGTATATGTTTTCTCTCATTAGACAAAAATAATGTACAAATAGAGAGGATTGATAAAAGATCAGTAAGGAGTCAAGGAGGTAGACCTTTTTCAAATGAGGAGACCAAGTATGTAATGGGCATGGAAGATCTAAAGACAGTGTAAAAAGATTTAAGATGTGGCATGAACATGTGCCAAATGCGCACATTCAACATAATCCTTATAAGTGACAAACATGCACTAAAAAAAGTGAAAAAGGGGGAGAGGATTTAGAGACAGGGGAAGAATGGAGCAGGAAAAGAATGAAAAGGATTAAATCTTCTAAGTTCATGTGCCTCTCCCTAGGTACATTTTAGTCACATATTCAAAGGTGCAAGTGTTTTGTAGGGTGGGTAGGCCTTGAGACTTTAGTCTGGCTCAACATGGCCAAAACTCACCAAAACAGCATAGAAAAACCATTAGATTTTGAATCCAATCAGTTTCTTTTCTTTTTTTTTTTTTTGTCTTTTTGAGACAGGGTCTTGCTATGCAGTTGAGGCTGACCTTCAGCTCACTTTTGTAGACCAGGCTGGTCTCGAACTCACACCAATCCTCCTGCCTCAGCCTCCCGAGTGCTGGGATTATAAGCGTGAGCCACCACGCCCGGCTCCAATCAGTTTCTTTTAAGAGCTCTTCTCATAAAGATGTTTTTTCAAGGCTAACCCTAAGCATTCAAAGAACTTTTAGTCATTTTGAAATCAGAGAACACCTACTATGCGTTAGGAACTCTTACAATTTTCCCATTTCACGTCTCATCCACATTCCTCATTTCCATTTTAGTAAGTAGAGAAGAGGGTCCCTATTTGAAAGCTGAAGAGACTGAGGCTTAGAGAGATGGGTTTCTTTTTATGTATTTAATAGTGTCTACAGGGTCTCACTACACGGATCAGACTCATATTGATCCTCTTGTCTTCAGGCTCTCAAGTGCTGGGATTACAGACATGCACCACCACGCCCAGCCTCATTCCCTGTCTCAGTGTGCTTCCAGGGCAGATCTGGCACTGCACACCAGAGATCAAACTGCAGTTCCTGTGTTTGCCTAGGCAGACACTTTAATCCGCTGAGCTATCCAGCCAGCCTGAGAGACAGATTTTCCATCACTGTGCTTGCCTACACTACATTCAGTCAAATTTTACATAAATATTTCTGCATGACGCCAAAGGAAAAGGCAGAGGGAAAACTCCTATAGCCACAAAAACACTAGAAGTGACTGGAATCAAACTCTGATCCATGTTATTTTAAACAAAACTTCATTTCAGTATGCAACATTGCCTCCTCAGCATATGTGTGTCTGGAGCTAGTGGATGTTTATGTATATCCAGGCAATATACACAACATGCACAATTAACATCATAAATTATCACTCTAAGTAACACATAACTTAAACTAGAAATCATGGATAATAACTAGTTAACCAATTTCTAATTTGGACCAGATCAATATATCCAATTGAGTTACCAAGTCATCTTCAAATATGTAGACAAATACCACCACAATATAATAACATATTACTTAGGTGTCCATAGTCATAAATATATCTTTTTGCTTTCTGTATATTTTCAAAGAGGTGCATTTTTCTTTTTCCACAAGAATCTATGCAAGACAGGCGTGGTGGCACATGCCTGTAATCCCAGCACTTGGGAGGCTGAGACAGGAGGATCAGTGCGAGTTCGAGACCAGCCTGGGCTACAAAAGTGAGCTCACGGCCGGCCTGAACTGCATAGCAAGACCCTGTCTCAAAAAGACAAAATGAAAATGAATCTGTGCAAATTATTCACTCATTAGTCAGATTGTTATGTCAAAAATACATAGTTCACAATAAAGAGTTACTAACAATATTGAAAACACATTTAGAAATGCTAATTCTAACCTGATTTAATAGGACACTATTTTATAATAAATGGCACAGAATCCATATTTTATGAATATGTAATTATATTCAATTATTTAATTGCATTTAACAAATATGTCAACCAATAGTTAATTAACATGAGCCTTATACGAAACACTGTTTCAGGTGGCCAAGGGCAACTATATTCTTGCTCACAAGAAATTTTGCAATTCCCCTCAAGATCTGAGTTTCCTTCCATTTGATAGCTTTGCAATTGATTACAAAAAATGCTTTTGGATTTTCATATTGAATACGATCTTTATACTAAATGGTTAAAAGAAGGCTGTGAGAAAGAACTTGAAACCATTGCTCTTACACAGAATCAATTCCCTCACTTGTTTTGAAGAACAATATTCTTTACTGTACTGAAAGAAACAGTTGGCTGGGGGCCAAATTTATGCATTTATATTTCTAATGGAAAATTCATTAACACAAACTATTTGTTAATGGCTGCACCTGCAGCTTTTGCCTGTAAGTGTTTAGTAGGGCTATGCAACTAGGCAATATTTGATTATGCTTGACACTTCAGACGTTAATCTTGCTAAAAGCATTTGCTTAAAATTCATAGTCAACAGTGTTGGCGAAATGCTATAGAATATGAGAGATGTGTGAATTTGTAAACTTATAGTTTTCATAAGTGATTAAATACCCTAACATGAGCTTCAAGATTCAGAATCATTTCACTGTGATTATGGTCTCCACATAAAACATAACTTTCTGATTAATGAATACAATAAAGACATGTATACATACATAAATATATATAATTTTTCTCTTGCTCACTGATTTTGCCAAGAATTATATTAGCTATAATGCTTGAATAAACATATTCATTTGAGTATTTACTGAATGTCCAGCTAAGCACCTCCAAGTATATACAGTAATTACTAAGTAACTCTTAATTTTTCTATGGACTTAATATCAACCCATTAGATATAGTCCAAACATAACATAATGGCTTAAACAGCAATCAGGCCTTTAGGAGCTCAGAAAATTAAAAAAGATCACCATGGATGCTTGGGGAAAGGTATAATGGAGGAGAAAGTGCTCAGCTAGGCCTTGAGGATTGTGATGAGTATCGTTTGCCTTTTTCATATGATGATCAGAAATTGAATTACAAGCAAGGCAAAAAGATGCTGTGATAAGTAGGAAAGTGAAAAGATAAATTCTGTAAAAAATATATTTGTCCATAATATAATATAAAGAAGTTTCAATGTGACTTCTTTATAGAGTCTGAGGACACAATTCTAAAGTTCAGGGACAAGGGTTTTTTGACTCTACTGTGACTTTTCAACTTACAATGCATATTTTAAAATTATAATAATTGATTATGGATGCTTTAAATGAGATATAGGTGACTACCTAATTAATTGTTAAAGAAATAAAGGTATTAAGAAATAAGATTATAACAGTAATGCTTACTAAAAGCAATATATCTCTGGAGATGCTTATGAAAGAATTATAATTCAGAACACAAGCACATCATCCAGTGAAGCTACAGTTCATAGTAACAAAGGCATGTCCTTGCCCTGTGTGGAGACACACAGACATCTTAATGATCAGTTTTCCAGGGTTTAAGCAGAGGTTCACACAGGTGGGATAACACATTCATGAGTCAAAATGCTCAAAACTAGGTATACAAACAAAGGCAAGCACTCTTCTTAAAAACGCTCACCAACTAGTGGGCATGGTTTCAGCAGATGTTATAGGGAGCAGGATGCAACTCTAGTGCAGGAAACTGAAATAAACAAAGCATGATAACACTTAGACATCGAAGGAATATTGTACCATTTTTCTATTGTGGGTATAGAACAGTAACCAAGACAGTCTTCTCTACCTTGGAAACTTTGTAATTTAGTCACTTAGTCGTTGAATGAACTCAATTTTGAAATATATACTCACATGGCCAGGTGTAAGAGACCCACCAGTATTTCCAGCACTCAAAAGGCTGAAACAAGAGGATTGCTGCAAGTTCAAGAGCAGCAAGCCTGAACTACAAAATGAGACCCTATCTAAAAAAACATCTTGATATACAGGACTCAGATATATAGATCCTAATCCAACTGACTTGCAGGGACCAATAGACACTGACATTTTTTTCAGAGCTCCTTTGGTGAATCAGTGTTAAATCAAGACTGATAACAACTATCTAAAAATTAATTAAGTTAGCTTATGTTCTACAATTGGAAAGAGAACATTAAAATTTCAAGTGGATCAACACCAAAACATGTTTATTTTTTATGCCTGCTTCTTATTCACTGCAGGGCTAGAGAGCTCCTCTGTCCATAACATTCATGCTGGTGGTGCAAATGTCACTACAGATGTCACCAGTAACTCTAGAAGAAGAAAATAACTCCTTGGAGGCTCTCATCCCAGTGAATAAATATTTCAGTCCTAAAGTGATATTCATCACTTTCACACACAGAGCTTTGCCAGAACTAGGCAAGTGAGATCACCCATATATAAAGAGGAGAGAAAGCATCTTTCTCCCATGGTGCAGAATGTAGAAAAACCCAAAAGTTGGTGACCAGCATCAAGGGTAGCCATTAGAAAAAGGCATTAATGATAATGATTGTTGACTACCATTGATGAAAACTATTGTTCACAGTCATTAAAGATAAATATTTTGATCAGCATTTAGGTTAACTATGATAAGAATTACATTGGTTTGTATTAAAGGTAACCATTGGTTACCAGTGTATTTTTTTTCAATTTTTTATTGTTTAAATTTAACAATTGTTATATTACATATTTTAATCATCAGATCAATTTAGAATAATACATATAGGTATATAAGATTGATCAAACAATTAAACATTAACCTTTCTAAATCCACATTACTTTTTTTTTCTTTTCCCCCTTCTTTTCTTTGAAAGTTGACATTTTACATATTGTCCTCACAATCATTCTATAGAGTGCAGTGTGTGCATGACCCACTTCCCTATTAATGTTGTATAGAAAAAAGAAAGAAAGAAAAAAAAAGGAAAAAATACACTTCTCTTTGGACTAATAGGAAGCAGATACATACACAGTCAAAGGTTTTGCAATTGCAGTGTGCCACCAGTGAAGCTTGTAATGTTGGACGCTATTGAATCTAAGCTTCCTAAAGCTGATCTCACCAATGTAGCTCTACGTTCCATGCATTGTAATTAAGGAATTTTTTTTCTTGCTGGGTGGTCAAGGGCAAGTCGAAGCAAGACCTGTATAACAAAACATTCACTTTTTTTTGTATCTTCCTGGGTCAAATCCACTCAGGATTAAATTTGAGACCATAGACAGTACTTTGTAGAACTGTTGTTAGTGGCAGACTTCGGGATGAGTCATGGACATTGCTTGGCCATTTTGCTTTCTGTGAAAGCCTGAGAGAATGTTTTTCTCTGGGTGACTCTCCTTAGATGCACTGCAGTTCATTGATCCCTTTCTTCAGAGGTCCCATAATCTCCTTGACCAGGAAATTTGGGACACCTCTGAGTTATAGGATATTACAGCACAGGTTCTCTTATATCCTGGGTCTTTATTGACCTTGAAAGGCTAGGGCCACAATATTGGCT
>PVJA010050008.1:0-13459 GCA_004027025.1 Myocastor coypus | reverse complement strand
AAAAAAAAAAAAAAAAGTCCTTAATTACAATGCGTGGAACGCAGAGCTAGATTGGTGAGACGAGCTTTAGGAGGCTTAGATTCAATAGCCTCCAACATCACAAGCTTCACTGGTGGCCCACTGCAATTGCAGAACATTTGACTGTATATGTACCTGCTTCCTCTTAGTCCAAAGAGAAATATATTCTTTTCCTTTTTTTTTTTTTTTCTAAGCAACATCAATAGGGAGGTGGGTCATGCCCACACACTGTACTCTTTAGAACGATTGTGAGGACAATATGCAATATGTCAACTTTCAAAGAAAAGAAAGGGGAAAAGAAAAAAAAATAACAATAATGTTGATTTAGAAGGGTTAATGTTTAATTGTTTGATCAAGCTTATATACCTATATGTATTAATCTAAACTGATCTGATGATGAAAATATGTAATATAACTCGTGTTAAGTTTAAACAAAAAAGGAAAAAAAAAAAAAAAAAGAAAATTTACCCTTAAGATGCATTATATAAATTACATAATTACCAAATATGCACTATCAGAATGTAACCATGAAAAATGAACACAAATGCAGGATCATTAGACAAATGTCCTAGTTTAATTTCCAAAAGGTCAACGTGATAAAAATTTGAATGAATGAGGAAATACTATAAATTAAGAGTAATTTAATTAACCACGTGACAAATATACTGGTTTGTGTGTGGTTGGATAGTAAACTGGAAAAACAGAAATAAATACATTGCTGAAACAACTAGCAAACTTGTAGTCTAACTATTCATTCCCTAATAATTCTTACAACTCAAACTGCCTGGGGTTGGGATATAATATTTACATAATTATAAGTAAGTTTAAAGCAGAACTTTATCAATTTTTTTCATTCAAGAATATCACTAGATATGATATGTACATAATTTATAATATTTACATAAGCTTCTTAGGAAATATACACCTACACATGTATAGGATCATGATCTCTGCAACTCATTTGAAATGGCTCAAAAACCTACATCTCACCATAAACAAAATAAATAATTTAGAAATTCACACTTACCCCAAGACTGATAAAAATTTCTTAAAGCACAAAAGCACAATCTATAAAAAAAATTGTTCTTTAACACATGAAAGCAATTGTGCCAACATCGTCTTTCACTGTTGCTCATTAAAGTGGTGCTTTTATCATAAATCAGTTGTCTCTGAACTCGATTTCTATCTCGCAGAATTGACACTGTATAAATACCAATTTGCTTTTGTTACCAGAGCTTTATAATAAGACTTGAAATTTACTAGTGAAAACTTTTCAGTTTTTTAGTTATTCATTATTGTTTTGGTCTCTTTTACGCATTTTGTTTTCCTGTGTATGCTTTAGGATAATTTTTTTAAAGACACACTGCTAGAATTTTGACTAAAAATTGAAAAGTTTTAGAGAAACTTGAGAAAAAAGAACTGAAAACTTAAACATGGTCATAAAAAGCATTCAAAGTAATCATTTAGAAAAATACAACTAAAACCAGATATTGGACACCAACATATACCCATCCAAAAGGCTAAAATACAAGTGACTGACAAAATCAAACGTTGGTGTAATGTGGAACAAAATTCTATCTGGTAAGATACAAACTGATATACCTTTCTTGTGGGAAATATTTACCTGTACTCACATTAAATTCACACATCCATCCGTTACACTCCTGCATATGTACGCAAAACAAACATTCACTAATATTCTTAAATTGGCTTGTATAGAAATGGTGAAAGTACTTCTAGCCAACCCATGAAAAACAATGCACACAAACTACAAAATGACTAAATGGAAGTATATTCAGATATTAAACTATAAAGCATCATTCCACTGCAACTACTGAGCATGCAAGTAATGTATCTTCCTATCATAAAATGAATGGATTAAATTAGACAAGACCCATTTATAAGTACATTTTCTGGAAGTTAAAAAAGCACAGAACTAATTTTCCATGAGTCAAAAGAGTAGGTACTCTTAGAAATAAAGATACAGACTAGACAGGGTTAGACAGCTCTCCTAGAGTCTTGGAAGTGACTGATAAGTCAATCCTCAGTATCTCAAAAGATTTCAGTACCTGCAAACATTAAGAGTCCTTTGTACAGTATAGTACTGGTATACAACCTAGAACACTTTCTTATACTATGTTCCTCAAATCATCTCTAGATTACTTATAATAATACAGAAGCTCATTGAAAATTGATATACCATATTTTTAATTTGTATTGTTTTAAATTATTTTCAAGCTACCAATTTCAAATCCTGAGAGGGCCAACTGCACATCTTTAACTTCATTATGTAAAAATGCACTTACAACAAAAAGTACCAGAACTATATAAACACGCTTATTAAGAAGCTGCAAAACTGAGATTTTGATTCCAAATTATGCTGTTAAATCTTTTCTGTGGGTTTCCTCTAAATAAATGCTGAATAAACAAGTAAAACATAAACTGATAAAAAATTGATTAAAAACTGATAAAACATTTCTTAAAGAGTTTCATTTTTTCTAAAGATATGCAAGTAGGTTTATTTTTTATGACAACAGGCATTAAGAGGAAAGGGATACATAGTTTTTACTAAATTTATATGCTTACATAAAATATACACATCAATTATGTTGTATGTAAGTACAATGGTAAGCTCTTCACTATGTATCTAACTATAACAGTAACTTTATCTTTTGTACTTACATTTTGTTATGTGTAATGCATATTACTATTTGTTACTGTGTCATTTGCATATTTGAGTATATTGTGCTTCAAACATAACCATCCTCTCAGGTACCCTCTGTCTTTCCCTTTTTACCCCTCCACGCTTTATTCCATTAAGTTCTTCTACAATAGTCCTTCTTTGTGTTCTCATAATGTCTCTCTTTCTCTCTTAAGTTCTAAATTCCACGTAAGAGAAAAGACAGGAAATACTTGTCTGTCTCTGGTATAGTTTGCTTAAAATGACGACTTTTTCATTTCATCTATTTTCCAGTAAATGACAATTTTAATCTTCTTTGTGGCTAAATCAGATTTTTTTATCCATTCATTGGTTCATGGTACCTGGACTGACTGAATAGCTTGGGTACTGTGAATAATGACTCAGTAAGCACAAAAACGTAGGTATCTCCTATGTCCATTAACTTTATTTCCTTTGGTTGAATATCAGGAGTACTATAGTTGGATCACATAATTGCTTTATTTTTTAGATTTCTGAGGAGCCTCCAAACTGTTCTATATAGTAGCTATCCTAATGTATATTTCTACTAGAGTATACATGGATCTTGTTTACCCTGTACTCTTGCATTTGTTTTGTTTTGACAACAATCATAAGTATGTGATAAAAGAGAAAGTGAATGAATTATTCATTTTCACTTTCTTATGGCTGAAGATGCTGAGCATTTTTTCATATATTTACTGGCCATTTCTACTTTTGAGAAGCATCTGTTCACAACACATATTTTCTGACAGAATTGCCTGTCCTTTTGTTGGCATCAATTCTTTAAGTGGTATGTATGTTCTAGACCTAAGTCTTCCATCATATCAATGGCAGTCAAAGATTTTCTCCCCTTGGGCCGGCCAATTAGCGAATTAAAGAACCTGCAAATAGGCGCAGGGGACAGGGGTTCAATTCCCTGGGGCCTGCCGCACCAGCCCCACCCCCAGGCATGCTGGGAGGGCAATTGAAACAAGGTGTGGTGGTGCATGCCTATAATTCCAGTTCTTGGGAGGATGTAAACAGGCAGATTACTATGAGTCTGAATGCCCTGTAAACCCCTCCCCCTAAAATACAAAAGATTTTATCCCCTTCAGTAGACTGGCATTTATGTTGATGGTTTATTTTGCTTTTTAATATGATGTAACCACATTTGTCAATTCTTTTTCTTTTTTCTTTATTTTGAAGAATAAAAATAGCAAAAACAAAGACAGAAAAAAACAGTAACAAGTAAGAGTACATATAGTACAGAATTTCAAAACAAATGTTCATTTGCTTTTTTTTTTTTTTTTTTTTTAAATAGCTGGCTCAGCCTGCCTTGGGGGTGGGGCTGGCGCATCATGTGGTGCCCTGGATCGAACTGCAGTCCTTGCAGTTGCTCATTTGTCTATTCTTGCTTTTGAGATACTTAAGTCTCATGTAGAACACTGCCTATGTCTATATAGTGCTTCCTCTTTCATTTTTCTACTGGCTTAAAAACTTTGAACTAGTACATTTAAATCTTTGATTCATTTTGGCATGAGGTTACTCAAAGTAAAAACAAAAGGCCTACATTCAATCTTTGACATCTGGATATCCAGTTTTCCTAGCACCATTCTGTCCAATGGCTTCCTTCCAATTTGTGTTTTTAGTTCTTTGTTACGAATAAGTGGGCCTTGTGTTTTTAGTTCTTTGTTAAGAATAAGTGGACCATAGGTATATACATGTATTTCTAGGTCCTGTATAATATACCATTTATCTACATAACTATTTTAATGCCAACATGATGCTTTTCTTAATACTCAGACTCTATAATATATTTTAAATTTAGATGATGCATGGCTTCTGTGAACATAGCAGATTGGTGAGCAGCAGCAAATCAGCTTCTGCAAGACTTAAAAGTCCAGACACTGGAATATAAATAACAACATGCAGGAGAGAAGAAAAGAAAAAGTGGGTCCCAAGGACCTAGTAAGAAACTAAAGCTAGAAATGAAGTTTACAGGAAGAGTCAAGAGAGGAATCTAAATGCAGAAATGGGTGGTGACAAATAGTACTTTCCCCAGAATTCTAGCTTCAAGTGTGAAAGAGGTAGCTGAAACCTACAAAAGCACAGTGACTGCAGGCAACTCCAGGAGCCACAGAGAAGCCTTTCAGTTGGACAGAGCAGCAGATAAAACAGGCTACAGTGGGTGATGAGTGATTCTAATTCAAAAGCCCAACAGAGAGACCAACTGCCCAGTCATCATTCTAGAAAAGAAAAAACTGAACCCATGGTCAATGTGTGAAATTACGATCACAAAGTTCAAGCAAGCAAGAAATGCCGAGAGCACTTTGGGCTGAACGTCTCAGGTCTCACAAACAGAAGTCACAAAGAAGACTAAGTGTCAGTGAACTTAAAAGTGCAAACTTGCTAAGAACATTCACCACTCCACAGAAATTCTACTGCTGGATGGCTGCAATCAACCAAAACAGACCGAGGTTCTGTCTGCTCCCCTTGTGTACAGGTGACAGCAGGAATATGATCAAAATGGACACTGCTTTTCCTTTATGTTTTTTGGTTCTTCCCTCTTCTTTCTTGGAAGTGTTTGTTCTCTTTATATGAATATGAAAATTTGTAGTTTTTTTTTTTTAAATCTGTATTTATTTATTTGGTTGAGGGTCTCACTATGTACCTCAGACTTGTAGTGATCCTCCTGTCTCACTCCCCCTTCCCTATGCTGGGATTATAGACGTGTCACAATACCTGATTCACTGGCCTGCATGATATGGGGTACCGAGAATCAAACATAGATACTTTCACTTGCCAGAGACCACCAAGCTATATCCCCAGCCTTTTAGTCTTCCTCGTCAACCCCTGTTATTGTCATATCTTCTTCTTTTCCTGTCTGCATTTTTTTGAAAGCTTGCTACCATAATCAAGTTACAAACATCAATGCAGAAACAAAACTAAAAAAGAAAAAAAAAAAAAAAATCAAGACACAGAATCAAGATGCCATTGTATTCTTTCAACTTTGCCAAATGAAATCCAAGAGACAGTAAAGTGGAACATTAAGAAAAACCTAATCTTAAATCTCTTCAATGTGAATAACAAAAGCAACACAGTAGATGAGTGAGGCTCTAAATAAAATCCAATCAGAAATAATTTCTAAGATAATTAAAGAGATGATGATGATCAAGAAGATAAAGCACATGACAAATGATTCTAGATTAGATATAGACAAAAGAGGCAATATGAAAATAATGGAAACTATGAATCCTCAACATAGAAAAGAAATAAAATCCATGAAACACATTTCAAGCAGATATGTAGGAGGTTAAAAATTCTAGGGAAAGAACAAAGGAACTATAATAGACAATATTGTTTCCTAATGAAAACTTTCAAAATATGCCATTTGATACAGGAAAATATTTTAACACAATAAAAGTCATGCATGACGAACACAGAGGTGACATCATAGTGAATAAGGTAAATGTCAAAAGTTACCTTCTAAGATCTAGAATAAAAAACACATACCTATATTCACCATTTCTGTTTCTATCCTATTCAGCATAATACTAGATAGAAGTCCTAGCCAGAAATATTAGTTATGAGAGAGAAATAAATGTTACCCAAATTTTTAAAAAAGATGGCCAATTTGTATTTATTTGTTTCACTGCACACACACACACACACACACACACATACACACACACCTATCAGAATTGAAAAACAAACTCAATAAACTGGCAAGATACCAAATTAACATGCAAGAATCAGTAATTTCAACACACTAGGAGCAAAGTATCTGAAAAAGCAAATAAGGAAGTGATACCACTTAAAATAATACCCACAAAGAAATCCTGCACTACATAACCCAGGAAACAAAAAAAATCTCTATAATAAAAACTAAAATACTGATGAATGAAATTAAAAAGGACAAAAAAAAGGGGAAATATATCCCATGTTCAAGGACTCAATCAACATTTTTGAAATGTTGACATACTGCATGCAGTCCTTATCAAAATTTGAAAGACATTTTTACAAGCAAACAGAAATAATAAAACCTAAAATTTCTATAGCAAGAAAAAATTTAAATATCTAAAGTAATCCTGAACAAAAAGTTAATGGTTCTGTTGCCATTGCTGCTGTTCCGTTGTCATGAATTGCTCCTCTCTGCCATGTGCCAGTCTGTCTAGAAGCCAGCAAAATATGGACTAAAACCTCCACAAATTAAAATTCAGAGCAGCCTGGATCAATCAGCAGGTGCACAGGCAGGATCCTCTTGGCCTGTGGCCATCCACACCACCAACAAAACTCTGCCCACACCCACAGGTCATGACTGGTGGGCATGCAGGCAAGGAACACTAGGCCTGCGCCTCAGCATCACTAGAACTTCTACCTCGCCCAGAACTCAGCTCTGCATCTGCTGTGAACTCCCAGATCAAATTACCTGCAGAGAGGCCGGGGTCGGACCCTACAAGCTAACTAAGGAGCTGAGTGTCTCGCCAGAGAAACACAGCGGGCTCTGATCTAAAAGCTGCATCAGGAAGAAGTTGAGCATAGCAGCCAGACCTAGCCAGGCACATCTGGACAAGATCAAACTTGATAGATCTGTACCAAAATTGCAGTACACACTAATCGCATAACTTCACCAAAGTTCTACACCAAAGCTCAGAGATCACTGCTATACAAAATGATACAGACAAGGAACAAAATGCAATCTCAGTTCCCGAGCTGAGTTGGAACAAACACAGGGCACACTACCATAGAAGAAAGTGGGAATTGTGCAGCCAAAATCTCTGAAATAATAGTACCTGAATTAAACAAAAAATGCTGAAAAGTACAGAGGAACTCGGGTTAGAAATAACCTCTGAAGTAAAAAACCAAATCGTTGAATTACTAGACTCTGCAGTACAAAACAGCTGCAGAAAAGTATAGAGGGAATCAGATCAGAAATAACCTCTAAAGTAAAAAAAGATATCTCTAGCTTAATAGCATCTGAAGTAAAGGAACAACTGCAGAAAGGTAGGGAGGAAACAAGAGCAGAAATCTCTGAAGTAGAAAAAGAAAGAACAACTATAATGAAAGACTTAATAGATACCTCTAAAGAAGACATTGATAAAATTAGAAGAGAACAGAAAAATGATGGAATGCTTTAATAAGCAATATAGGAAAGAAATAGATCGCATAAAACAATTTCAAAGAAATATACAAGAAAATAAAATCACAAGCTGGCAAGACAAGTTTCAGATCTTGAAGACACAGTTGTAGCTAGTGAAAAGGAAAGAAAGGACAGGATGCAGAAAATAATTCAACATCTGCAAGACAATGTAAAAATGAACAACATGAGATTAATAGGAATCAATGAGCAAAAAGGAGTCAATACAAATGATATAAAAAGATCATGGGCAGAAATAAAAGCAGAAAACTTCCCCAAAATGATAAAACAATCATTCACATCACTGAAGCATACAGAATTCCAAATAACATTGACCCGATTAAACACACACCCAGAAATCCAATACAAGAATATAGTAAAAGCCACTAGAGAAAAGGGAACAGATCACATTTAAATGAAAACCCATGAGAATAACAGTAGACTGCTCTTCACAAACCATTAAGTGAAGAAAAGCATGAAGCAGTGGTTCAAGTCCTCTATGAAAACAAATTCCAGTCGACACTGCTATACCCCACAAAACTCAAGTATGAGAGAGAAGTGAAATATTTCCACGACAAGGAGCAACTAAAGATTTCATAATGTCAAAGCCAACCCTACACAGACTACTAAAAAATATTTTGCAGAGGGACCAAAATAACACAAACTCTACAAATAAGATCAGAAAGAACATATGAAATAGGCCAACCAATTAAACAGGAGAAAAAGGAGTAAACAGTAGTAAGTAAAAGACATGTCAATCACAAATCAATACATTTCAATTATTATCATCAATTTAAATGGACTCAATTCTCCAATTAAAAGAAATAGACTGGCAAAGTTGATAAGGAAGCAAAATCCAATAATATACTACATGCAAGAGACAAACCTAACTCATACAGAAGCTGAAAGGTTGAAAGTCAAAAGATGGAAAACAATACTATATGCCCCAGCCCCTCAAAAAAAGAAGGGGTAGCAATCTTGTTTGGAGCTAAGTCTGAACTTCAAACTATGATTGATCAAACGAAATAAAGAAGGTCACTACATAATGGTTAGAGGAAAACTTCAAGATGAAGAGGTAACACTCATAAGTATGTATGCAACCAACACAGGAGCACCAAGTTATATAAGACAAATCTTAAAGGACAGGAAAAATCTACTATCCAATACCAAAATCTTAACAGGAGACCTTAATAGCCCTTTGTTCCAAAAAGATAGGTCAAGCAGACAAAAAATTAGCAAAGAAGTAGCAGAACTGAACCAGATCTTGGAACAACAGAACTTAGTGGACATACACAGAGTGTTCTACCCAACCACCTTTTTTTTAGCTGTACACAGGACATTTTACAAAACAGGCCACATACTAGTGCACAGGTCATGATTAAGTATTTCCAAGAAAACAGAAATTATTCTACTCATATTGTCTGACCACAGTGCAATGAAACTGGAAAGACATGACAAAAGAAATCACAACAATCCCAGAAATACATTGAAATTAAACATCACCTTTCTCAGCAACCACTGGGTTACAGATTAAATTAAACAAGAAATTAAACAATATTTAAAACTTAATGAAAATTGAAGTACAACCTACCGGAATTTATGGGATGCAATAAAAGCAGTTCTTAAAGGAAAATATATAGATCTGAACTCACACATTAAGAAAACAGAGGGGAACAAATAAATAGTCTTGCACAGCACCTAAACTGACTAGAAAAGGTAGAGCAAACAAAACCCAAAGCACAACAATGGGAGGAAATTATAAATACTAGAGCAGAAATTAACTGAATCGAGATAAAGAAAACAATACAAAGAATTAATGAATCAAAAAGCTGGTTCTTTCAAAGATTAAATAAAATTGATAAGCCCCTAGCTAACCTCATCAAAAAGAGGAAAGGACTCAGATTGAAGCAATAAGAAATGAAAAGGGTGAAATTACCACAGACCCAGTGGAGATTTAGAAGATCATTAATAGCTACTTTGAAAATCTTTACTGTCACAGAATTGAAGACACAGATGAAATGGACAGATTCCTAGAAAGGTACAAACTACTAAAACTGAATCAAGAAGATATAAGAACACTCAATAACCCAATAACAAATAACCCAAAAACAAAATGTAACAAAAAGTCTATTGAAAAAGAAAAGTCCAGGTCCTGATGGATTCACCCCTGAATTCTACAAGAAATTTACAGAAGACATAATCCCAACACTCCTCAAACTCTTCAATGAAATTGAAAAGGAAATGATCCTCCCAAAATCATCCCTAGAGGCAAGTACTACATTGATAGCAAAACCAGAAAGAGACACAAGTAGAAAACAGAACTACAGGCCAATTTCTCTCATGAATGAAGATGCAAAAATCCTCAATAAAATCCTTGCGAGTAGAATACAGCAAATCATCAAGAAGATTATATACACCATGACCAGGTAGGATTCATCCCAGGGATCAAAAGATGGTTTAATATACACAAATCTATAAATGCAATATGCTGCATCAATAGAGCCAAAGCCAAAAACCACATAATCTTCTCAACTAATAGAGAAAAGGCTTCTGACCAAGTCTAAGATTCATTCACGTTCAAAGTCCTACAGAAAATTGGAAGAGACAGCCTCTACAATCTGATAAAAGCCATTTATGACAATCCAATGGCTAATATAACTCTAAATGGGGAAAAACTGAAGTCTTTTACTCTCAGATCACAAGGCAAGGATATCCTCTGTCATCACTCCTATTCAATATAGTTCTGGAATCATTAGATACAGTCATTAGAAAAGAGAGAAATAAAAGGAATAGGAATAGGAAAGGAAGAAGTTAAACTATCATTATTAGCAGATTACATGATGATCTACTTGGAAGACCCAAAAAACTCCACCAAGAAGCTACTAGAATTAATATATGAATTCAGTAGCATAGCAGGATACAAATCAACACAAAAAAGACAATAACATCACTCTACACAGATAACAAATATACTGAGAAAGTAGAGAAGTAACACCTTTTACAATAGCGCTGAAAAAAATAAAATACTTAGGAACTAATCTAACTAAAGAAGTAAAAGATTGATTCAATGAAAAATGGAGTCCTCTGAAAAAAGAGATCCTAGAGGACTTCCAAAAATGGAATGATATTCCCTGCTCCTGGATAGGTAGAACCAATATCATGAAGATGGCCATGCTCTCTAAATTGTTATACAGATTTAATGCAATCCTTATCAAAAGACCATCAACATAATTCACATACCTGGAGAAATAATTTCTAAAATTTATTTGGAACCAGAAAAGACCTAGAATTGCAAAACAATCCTGGACAACAAAGATAAGGCAGGAGTCATTATAATTCCTGACCTATAAAGTTACACTACAGAGCTACCATGATAAAACCACCATGGTATTGGCAAAAAAAATAGACCTATGGATCAATGTAATAGATGAGGAGATGGAGAAACGAATACAAACACACTCAGTCACCTTATTTCCGACAAAGGGGCCAAACGTGTTTACTGAAAGAAAGATAGCCTCTTTAACAAATGATGCTAGAAAAACTGGATCTCTACAGGCTGCAAACGTAAAGTTGTCCCAGGGCTATTACCATGCATTAAACTACAGTCAGAATGGAGTAAAGATCTAAATATTAAAAGAGAAACACTAAATCTCCTGGGAGAGAGAGTGGGAGGAAATTTTGAAGACATCAGGGTAGGCAAAGAGTTCATGGACGAAATTCAAAGTACATGTTTAACATCTGAAAGAATCAACAACTGGCACCTCTTTCAGTTGAGGTTTTGCACGGCAAAAGAAATTACAGAGTGAATAGACAGCCCACTAATTTTGAAAAAATTTTTAACTAGTAAGTATTCAGACAAAAGCCTTCTATCTAGAATTTATAAAGAACTAAAAAATATTAGGGTTCCAAAATTCAAAGACCCAATCAGAAAATGGGCATCTGAGATGAACACACACTTCTCAGAGAAAGAAATTCAACAAGCCTATAAATATATGATGAAATGCTCCCCTTTGCTAGCCATTTGTGAAATGCAAATTAAAACATCACTTAGATACCATCTTACCCCAGAAAGAATGGCTATCATAAAGAAATCAACCAACAACAAATGTTGGAGAGGCTGTGGGGAAAAAGAACCCTTCTTCACTGCTGGTGGGAATGCATACTGGTGTAACCATTATGGAAAGCAATGTAGAGACTCCTAAAAAAACTAAACTGGAAATTCCATTCAATCCAGCTGTTTCCCTACAGCGAACTTTCCCAGAAGAACTGAAAACATCATATCATAGTGATATCTATGCACCTATGTTAGCAGCAGCTCAATTAGTGATAGCCACATCTTGGGAACAATCAAATGCCCGTCATCTGAAGAATGGTTGAAAAAGATGTGATATTTTCATACAATGGAATATTATTCAGCTATAAAGAAAGATAAATTAGAAGATTTCATATATGAGTGGATGTATCTTCAACATACTCATAAGAGAAACAAACCAGACCTACATATGCAAAGATCATATAGTCTCCCCAGTGTAAGAACTCAAAAGAAGAAATAAAAATGGAAAGGCATAACAGCTGAATGGAAATCAAGGACATAAGCATAACACAGCTGAATAGAAACCAAGAACTTAAGAAACGAAGTGACAGCAAACACAAAAGATAGGAAACATGGCAGGAGCAAAACCATGCACTTATATACACACCATGAATTATGCTTGAAAATGCCTGTGATTTTTGTCTTTTAGATTTGTGCAGCTTCTAATATAATTTCAGTTGTTGCTATACTCTCTCAAGTAAATGATTCGTTTACAAGAAAACAAAAAGGGGTATTAAATGTGAGTAAGAGACTAGGAAAAATGCCATAGGATTGACCAGCTACAAATTTTGTATATGCTTAGATTTCTAAATGTCTGTGTAAAAATGTATAACTGCTTTTATCACATTGTACAAGAATTTATTAGAATATTAGATTGATATTAGAATATCAATGATTGATGGAAAATACCAATTCCAAATTAAGTATAAGATGTTTGATATTCAGAAAGATAGTTATATTTAAGCTCAAGTACCTATGTTATAGAGTAATAGTATCATGAACTTTTCTTCAGAAGGACAAAAATGTAAGTTTATGGACTGAATTTAGAGAAAAAGAAGGTCTACAAGGATCGCCAATATTTTGTCCCTAGCCCTTCAAGGTCAGTGAGGACTCAGAACATAAGAGAACCTGTGCTATAGCATCCAATAACTCAGTGGTTTCCCAAATTTTCTGTTCAAGGAGATTATGGAACCACAGAGGATATGGATTGATGATGTAGAGTGTTCCTAAGGAGAATCACCTACAGAGAAAACATTCTCTAGGGCTTTCACAGAGAGCAAACTGCTCAAGCACTGGCTATAACTCATCCAGATGGCTGACATTCACAACAGTTCTACAAAACACTGTACATGGTTTCAAAGTAAATCCTGAGGGGCTTTGACTGACCTTGGGAGATACAAAAGTTACATGTTTTGTTATACAGGTCTTGCTTTAACTTGCCCTTAACCACCCAGCAGAAAAGTTTAACCAAGACGCATAAAATGTAAAGTTAAATTGGAATGCTGAGCTGTAAAAGGCTTAAATGAACAGTTTC
>PVJA010050007.1:0-13453 GCA_004027025.1 Myocastor coypus | reverse complement strand
AGCGGGATGGCTCAGTGGTCTAAAGCGCCTGCTTGGGAAAGCTTGGGCGGCTTCAGGGACCGCGGTTCGATCCCCGGCACCACATGCTGCGCCAGCCCTGCCGTCAGGGCGCGGGCTGAGCCAGCCATAAAAATGAGTGAATAAGCAAATAAAGGTTATGAAACAAGAAAAACATAAATAAATAAAATAAAAAATTCTTTAAAAAAAAACAATTACTAAATTTATGTAATTTTAATTAGTGAATTTCTGCATTATTTGTTATTTTTTAAAAAAAGAAACAAAAATATTTTAAAAAGTAATAAAAATAATTTATAATTTCCACAAACTAAGGATAGTAAGCTAGTATTTACTGAGCACTAACTAGATACGAGACATTATACCAAGGACCTTAAAATACATGTCTTCATCTGGTCAGCACTAAAAGGTAGGTGCCCTCATGCTGGGAACTGAAATTAATTCCATTTTGCAGAAAAGAAAACTGAGGCTCAGACAAGTAATGTAACTTTCCCAAACACATGCCATATTAGGTCAAGCTATAGCAAATGAACAATTTTGTAGGCTTAAAAAAAAAATCAGTCAGGGCCAGCGAGATAGCTCAACAGTCTAAAGCACCTGCTTAGGAAAGCTTAGGCAACTGTAGGGACTGCGATTGGATCCCCGGCACCACATGCTGCACCAGCCCCATCCTCAGGGCAGGCTGAGCTGGTCATAAAATAGAAAAAATTAAAAAATCAATCATATAGGGTCAGCCAGGTAGCTCAGTGGACTAAAGCACCTGCTTGGGGAGAGTGCAGAGGCTGCGGTTCAATCCTTGGCATGCTGTGCAGTGCTCGCCCCAACCCCAGAGTGCACCAAAATGGCAACTGAGACAGCAAGGTGGCATGCACCTGTAATCCCAGCACTTGGGAGACTGAAGACAAGAGAATCACTAAGATTCTGATCTACTTAGTGAGACCCTATAGACCCTGTACTAGATATATTTTTAAAAAATTAATCGTGTGTACTCTGACTTTATATGAACCAGCACAATTGGGACTTCAGAGCAGGTTTACCACCTAACAACCAAACAAGGAGATACCATTGCAAAGCTAGATTTGGTCATCCTCTGTGTTGACTGGAAAACGGCCTTGGATCAGGGAGGAAAAGAATTCCCAGAAGTCACTCAAGGTAGTGTTAGGTTGTGTGGACAGAGGCCAGCTTCTCCAGGGAACAAAACGATGACTGGAATGCAGAGGGCAGGTGCAGCTCAGCTTCGGCCCTTCTCTCTCCATCTTCTTTGTGTTCTACATGCAGCCCCTTCTGTTTCCCTTTAGCTCTGCCCTCTTCCCTCAGGCCCCTCTGACTCCTGCCCTTGGATTCACCTCAAACTCGGGCCTGTCCTGCCCTGACTTGTGTTGACGGGTTCCTCCTCTGGATTGGCCCTGGGCACTGCATTGCTCCGTGTGACTCATCCTCTCCCCTGGTTCCCACCTCTCCTCACCCTGGGCCCGTGGACTTCTGCTCTCCGTCTAACCCGCTGGTGCTTCGGGCTCCTGCTGCCAGGCCCAGCCTTGCCTGGGCAGCTCTTCACCCTGGGGCTGACCTTGATGTTCCCTGAGTTCCCGGCTCTCCCCGCCAGCCACCTTTCTGTTCCAGACCAACATCCCTCCCTCTCCCCCAACCTGTTGTGTGGGTTGGGGCGCAGAGCACTTTGACAGCGGCGATGAGAAGTTTGGAGGAGGTGGGACTTTGTTCCGTTCCCACGAGGAGGAAGTTCTTCAGAGAGTGGGCAACGCTGGCAGGAGCCATGAGAAGCTGATGAGTATTTACGGTTTCAGGGAGAAGATAACTGCGATAAAAGGGTATGTTGCCAGATGAAGAGATGGAGAACAAGTAGGGATTAGGCTTTTGTTGGTTTCCAAATCATTTAGCAGTTTAGTTCTTAGAGGAAATCACCAACCAAAGAAATGGGCAGGAAATAGCCCTCATGAAAGAAGGGTGAAGGAGATTCCTACAGTTTAATTAAAAAGCAAAACATGAGATCTTTCTTCGTGAGCAGGAGTGATGCCCAGGGATGGGGCAGCTGGCACGCAGAAGGGAGCATCAGCTGGCTGGCTACTGCTTGCCTTGTGCAGCGTTTCATTTCTCCATCTTGGCTGTCCCAAACACTTGGCTTCATCTCCATGAATTTAGATGGAGCATTTTTTTTATGTATTATTTTTACATTACTGGGATTGAATCTGGGGCTTTGTGCATGATAAGTGTCTTGGCTACATTTCTCTCATTGCTGAGACAAAATACCTGATGCTCAACATTAGGAAAGAAAAAAATTATTTAGCTCACAGTTTTTTTTTTTTTTTTTTTTTTTTTTTTTTTTTTTTTTTTTTTTTTTTTTTTTTTTTTTTTTTTTTTTTTTTTTTTTTTTTTTTGAGAGAGGGTCTCACTATGCAGTTCAGGGTGGCCTTGAGCTCACTTTGGTAGCCCAGGCTGGTCTTGAATTCACACCCACACTGGTCCTCCTGCCTCAGCCTCCCGAGTGCTGGGATTACAGGTGTGCGCCACCACACCCAGCTAGCTCGCAGTTTAAGGAGGTTTCAGTCTATAATCTGCCAGCTCCAAGACAGGGTGGTGAGGCAGAAGAATAATAGTTCATGGTGTTGGAAGTCAGCAGAAGCAAAAAAGGAGGGGCAAGGGAGCAAGGCTCTTCCCCTTCCTGTACTGTACACAGGCTGCCTGTCCCAGGGTGGGTGTAGACCCATACCCATAATCCCAGCACTAGACCATGAATCCATCATTTACTCTAGAAGCTTGTCCCCATGACTACTGCATGAGGCTTTGAGGGAGCATCTAGACATGAACTATAACACTAAGTGAGGGCTCAACTTTTGTGCCATATCTCTAGCCCTTTCATTTTTATTATATTTTAAATTTTGAGACAGGGTCTCAAAACTGTCTCTCTAAATTGTCCAAGCTGACTTCCAACTGATAATTCTCCTGCCTTAGTCTCCTAAATATGTGGAATTATAGACACATCCATGCCTTCTCAGGAGTGAATAATTTTAATGATGATCTAGAAGCAAGGACTGAAAGAGAGGCGATGCTAGCAGATGTCAAGTAGAGAGAATGCATCAAGTTTGCAGGGAAGTAGAAGGGATGGTGGAAATCATACTGGGGGTATTGGCAAGTGGCTAGTAAGGAACTGTGAAGTGGTGTGTCAGCTTCCCTAGGACTTGTTCAGTACCTGGAAGCTCTAGGACGGAGCTGCTGGTTCTACGCATGTAGGACAAGTGTAAGGAGGAGGTCACCTCCTCGCAGTTCCACCATTCTTGCTCTACAAGAGATTTAATTATGCAGATACATTGGCATCACAACACTTGGGTATGGCAGCCATCAGGCATGAACAAGGAGCCAGAAACTTTAAGTGGGAGGTATGAGGGGCCAGGGGGCAGCAAAGGACAGGACTTGAGTCTTGTCATGAGAACCATAGAGAACTGGAGCTCCTCAGTGTACTGATACCTCTGAGGAGCAAGGCTGCTTCCCCCAAGTAGGACTGAGCCTGACTTCACAGAAGAGGTTTGAGGGTGGCATGGTTACTTCAGCAAGAATAAAGATGTTGGTTAGTGACTCCCCCAGAGGACTGAAAAAGAGCACACACATAGGCAAAATGCTCAGCACAATATTCATTTAAAACACTGCGCAACTGGTAGGTCATGTGACGATGACAATGACCACGATAGCGATGACGCTGATTCCTAGCTTGTGAGTCAGGGTTGACAGTGAAGAGATGCTTCTCTTTTCAACTTCAGACACCTTCCCTATGCCTCGTCTACATTGAACTTTTGTTCTTTAGATTCTTTCCCCAAACCTTGATTTTTCCTACAGATGCTGGTCTAGCTGCATAGATGTAGACTGGTGCGTATTTTCTCTTTTCTTACACTGCCCCCAAAACATTTGCTGTCTATCCCATCTCTGGGGCAAATGGTGCCACCAACCTAGCCAGGGCCATCTGAGAAGAAACACTCCCTGAAAGCCAAACTCTTTTTCTGTTTAGACTGCATGAGAAAAGTTTGGCTATCGAAAGGACATGAGAAGGACCCATTGCCAAGGAGCTGTGCATTATTTCCTGTCAGGATGGCAAACGCCATAGCACACGTAGTCTTTTAGACAGCAAGGTTACTGAACAGAAGAACAGATTAGAAAGGCTGAATTTTGAGACCATTGTCTGATATTCTCGAATGGAAAATGTTTTATGCCTGCTTCCTAGAAGCGATCTGCTGCTGTTCTCTGGCTCAGGTGGACCACATTGCTTAAAATATGCACGTAGTATGTGAGTGCTGTACTTCAGTTGTTCTGTTTTCTGTCTCATAATGTTCAGTCCTCCTTGTATTCTATGTGGGTGGAAGGGGGCTGGGACATCTCAGAAGCACTGTGGATTGGAATGAAATTGACTTCAGGAGTTAATGTGGGTCAATAAATATTTATTTATTATTATTATTATTATTAATCTGTGTTCAAGTATGGCAATGTTTACAGCTTGACTCAAATGAGCTATAATTAAAAAGAGATGATTACTTCACTGGACACTTAAATATTTTCTCATGTTTTTACATATTAAATATCTGATGGTTTTAGCAACGTACACATGATACAGTCATGTCTCTTCAGAATTATTAAGGAATTAAATTCTCCAAATGAGAAACTTCCAGGTATCTGAAACTTATTCCTTTTAAGAGAAATTACATATGGGTTTTAATAGCTTACATAAAACTCTTAGAAGGTATGACATTTCTCTGGCTTCCTAACCAATGACTCAAAACACAAACTAAGTTGTTTTTGATAAGTCAGACTTGAGTGTAGAAAACTGTCAATATGGTACTGACCCAGAAGTGGCATAAATGTACCACAGTCTTTTCACTAGGTAGCTGTAGGAGGCAATGTCTGGAGTTCTGGATTCTTAGAGTGTCTTTACTATCCTTTGTTGCTGTTGCCCTATTGTTATAACTTCTTGCTACAATGAGTAGACTGACTTCCATATTTTCTCCTTAAACTTTCTTTCTTACTCAGTTTTGAACAGAGATCTCAAACCAAATCTTAGTGACCTTTTAAGTAATGCCAGAGTAAATCATCTTAGATTAATGCATTCTTAGAAATGAAATATTTATACCTCAGTGCGCTGAATTTGTGACGCCTGTTTTGGCTATTCTGATGGCTTTTGGGATTGTTTGGGTGTTTTAGTTAAGTGTTCTAGATAGGAAGAGTTGCAAGATATCTGAATTCTATGTAATTCAAGATGTAGCTTGAAAAAAAATCCTTGAAAAAGCAATCTATTCTTTACATTAGCCTGCTTACATGTCTATTATCTAGGAGAGAGTTGTGAGAGTTTTCCCTATCAGTCTAGCCCACTTTTATCTGTCTGACGCATTTTCCTCCATCCTTACTTCCCTAAGGTCCTGCTCAGATTTCCATCCACAGAGTTGGTAAGTTATGATGTACAAAAGAGCCCTGGAATTCACCAGAGATACACTCAAAAGCCTCAGTGAATCTCCTACATTGTAAATATTAGTACAACGCTATGGTATCCTTCATACAATGTAATAAAACGAGGTAAGAAAAATTAAGTGCTTTTAATAACTCTATAAACATAGGACTTAAATTGCTTACAGAGCTAGCTGGCTTTATTTTTAGGGCTATTTCTTACAAAGAGGCAAAATTGTTTTATTTCTCCAACATTTCTGCCTGGAGAATGACATAGGAAAGCAAAGCTCACTTCTGAGGTGGGTGCTATTGGCTGTGACATCCAGTGGAGTGACTCTTCCCACACCCCAGGCTTTTGTTTTTGAGGATTAATGTTTGCACTAGGCACAAATTACCAAACGTCACAGGCTAAGGGTGGGTGCCCCAGATGTCTACAGGTTCATGCAAATGGGGGAAGTTACATGTTGGCTCACATTCCTTAAGGTTCTGCATGAGGAACCTTGTCTTAAATGAAACTCTTTCTTGGATGGTGTGACATTTCTCTGGCTTCCTAACAAGCCACTTGCAACACAAGATAAGTTTTCTTGTCTATTTCAAGCTTGGCCTTCTATTTTCTTGTAGTGAGAGGCTCATAAAAAAAAAAAAAAAAAAAACAGAGTGAAATGAGGAGCTCATGTCTCTGACAGCTTCTTAAGGAAGCCAAGTGTTTTAGGATTTTCTACTACATGTAGCTGAAAGTGCTCATGACCATACAAAGAGCATAGTTCCTCCCATGGCTCATTGCATAATGGAACATTAAACTAGATTGTTTTACTCTGACACTTTCCCCCTGTGAAATACACATAGCTTCCTTTCCATTAGAAATATCTATGCCATCCCAGTATTTTTTTGATAGGCAAATAACCTTGGTCTATTTACCTTTCCCATAGTTTGAAAAGCAAGACCATTGTTTAAAAGGAATACAGGGAAAGATGATAAACGCTAGCTAACTCTGCCTTTGTGTTGGGGAGAAAGCAGAAAGTGAGAACTATGGAAATCTGTGGGATTTACACCCTACCCGAACAGATCTTTGGAACAAGACTCTGGGCCCAACAGTGCCTGTGTTTCCTAAGAAAAGAAATCTATTTGACTCCTCAAGAGAAGCTAGCAATGTGGATATTGATGATATGCCTTATTTTTATAAATTTTTTGGCAACCAAGTTAAAACACTCTGAAACATTCAGTATTACTAATCCATGTATGCCTAGGTGACCAGCTCACATATGTTTGTGTCTCCCCTTGTGGTATGGGAGAGGCTCATTGAAATTAAACACCTAAGAAGATCAAAAAGTCTGCCATACTAACTTATCCTGTCACCATTTCACCTACAAAAATCTTGACTCCACAAGTCAGCTGTAGTAGCCTAAAAGAAAATAACAGCCTGTATTTTTTTAACATGCCTTAGGACACTCTCCTGTGAGGACAGAGCAGACTTTCTGTCTCTTGGGTCTTTGTAGGAAATTTGCATCGTGATCTGATACCCTGGCACCCAAAATGATGTGTAATTATCATTAACAGAGAGCACAGCACTATGAGAAACGCAAAACAGTATGGGAGAAGCATCACAATACAACACAGCAACAGTATGGATGACACTACAGCAAATCCCCACATTCTAACAGAAGGGACTTTGTTCCCATGACCTAGCAACCTGGTAAAACAGCAACCACTCTCAATAAACACAGGACAGTGAACATGCACAAAGGGTATGCAGATCCCTGAGGGAATGAGAAGCAGAGAGTTATGACCTGAGGACGCCTATCGCAGGGCGTGAACCCTAACCTGGGTCTCTAACAGAAGGGCAGTCCACCTGGCTAATGTGCCCAGCCACCCAAGCCCAGAGCCTTTGAAGAGTGAAAAACTTCTATACTAAATGAGCAGTGTCAACCTGGACTATCTTTCCCGAGAGGCTGTGAAAAGTCATCTCTGCATGGATTGCTTATTTGTGTACACACAGCATATTTTGTGACAGGTTAGGTGAAAATGGTAAATGTGAAGGCTGAGAACATACCAGATATGTTTGTTAAACACTGAAGTGATTTCTATGATAACGAATGCATGTCTACCGAGCTGTGACAATTTGGAGTAAGATGAATTACTGGGTATGCTGGTGCATTTAACAACCCTGGGATGTTATCAGGGCTGGGAAGTTAAATTTAATTCCTCCCATCGAACATCCAGCCAAGCACCCAAAGAATGTGGAACGAAAGCTAAAGGAGCCACGCATCTTTAGAAAAATCCCTAAACTTGACCAACAACATGTGCTTGCTTGATTCCTCAAGTTTCAGCAGGCCGAGAGCCAAATTTTCTGAATTCATTTCATACCTGTGATAGCTTCCAAAACTAATACCTCTTGCTTTTGTTTAGTACACAGTAGTCATGGATTATATCATGACTAGAATAATAAGATGAGGTGAAAGCCAGAAATGGACAGGGCAGCTGCTGAATTCACGAGTAAGGTCCAGCTAACCTCAGAGATGCTACTTAAAAAAAAAAAAATAAGAAGAATACTTAGGAAGAAAATTTAGGGGGACACAAATGATGCACGAGAAGGTAATTTGGTGGGTTCTGAATGATGCATGCTGCTCAGGGTTGGGGGGGCAAAGCAATGTGCTCCTGGGAGCCCTAAAACACGAGCACTGTAAAAATGAAATGGCTTTGCAAAGGAGGTGGACACTGGATTTTATTTCTGGTTTCTTTACATTATGCATTAGCCATATGACCCTGGGCAAGTTACTCAATGTCCCTGAGCTTCAATGTCCTTGTCCATAGGACAGGGCTGGTACATCTTAATCCAGAGTGCTACCACAGAGTTGAATGAGAAGCACAGGCAGAGAACTTAGTATAATATCTCAGTGGTGAAGGCAACTCGGCGTTAGGGAAAACACTGAAATCCTTGTCACCTTTAGGTTTCCTGGATGGGCCTGAACACTAAACAGATACATACAGAGGAAGAGGAGAGTACATGCATATTGATTTAGTAAAGGTTTTATGTGACATGGAGCCTTCAAAAACCAAGATCCAAAGACCTAGGGAGTAGCTGCCTCCATTCAGTGGCGAGTGGACAGCCACACACAGACGTTGCTGCAAGGGCTTAAAATCATGTCAGTAGACTGAAGAGGGAGACCATCTAGCCCGGGAGGGTTTCAGTGCAACTTTGCCCAAAGAAGGGATGGCCAAGATGACTGTCTTAGATGTTGCAGATAATACTTTAATCAGAATTTAACAAGCACGTGGAGTAATTTCTCTTTAAAAAGTGGAGGAAAATAAGCAAACAAGGCATTTCCTTTGGGCTTGAGAAGCACATGAAACTAGTCATTGTATTTGGATCCATGACTCTCTAGCTACCCTAGAAAACAATTATGTCAGAAAATTTCATTAATTTTATGTCTTTGGGTAATTCACTGGTTCTAATTGGCTTGGAGAATTGGTGACTGCAGAGCCTCTGTTGGTAAGCTCACAAACAAAAACAACATTTTCCCAGGGCGATGACATGTAATTGAATTATTACTCTGATTTTAATAACCCCCAGAATGTTTGCACTTGGGAGTGCAGCTATTGATACAGGTTGCAAGACGGAGCATCATTAGAGAACAGAGGCAGCACCAGAGCATTGACAAGTGGAGCCCATCGCGTCTGCACCGAAAGAGCAACAAAAACAAAAATAATAGCTTCTGCCTGCCAAAAGCCAGATGTCATTTCACCATTTTTGTGTGTCAACTCACTGAATCCTCATGACAACGCCATGAAGGAGGTGTTTCTATAATCTCTATTTTGGAAAAGTAGACTCTATGGTTGATGCACGTGTCTACATTCCCACGGCTCATGTGGAGTGGAGCCAACCAGGGAGGGACTTCTAGCCCTGTGCCTACAGGGCTTGCACATTGGTTTCAAGTTGAGCCTTCATCTTTTCCAATGGACATCTCATGTTTTAAGTTGAGCCATACAAGTACTATTTTCTTGAGTCAAAACTATTGACTATTAGTAGTTTTGTAGTTAAACCCAAGATTCCAGGGATTATTTCTTATTAGGACAATCACGGTAAGGTTTCTCTTGTCCTTGTCACCTGTTGAGAAAGAAGGAAATGACTAAGATGATTCTATCAGGATGGGTCTTGGGATTCTTGCCTAGAACATTAGGATAGAGAGCTGTCACATTCAGACCTTCAGGAGCTCTTCAATAGCTTAGAATTGAATTCTCCATAGAAGGTTTTATTTATTATCCACAACCAAGAAAACTGCGAAGTGTAGTTTTGTGATTTCCAGGACCAAATAACACACAAGGTGAATCAATTCATCTTCCTTTCACTTTGAGGCCATTGAAATGAATCTGATCCCTTATCAGCCATTCTTTTATTTATTTATTTATTTATTTATTTATTTATTTATTTATTTATTTATTCTTGTTGCAGAACCTTTGTTTATTTACTCATTTTCATGGCCGGTTCATGGCCCGAGGGCAGGGCTGGCGCAGCATGTGGTTCTGGGGATCGAATCGCGGTCCCTGAAACCGCCCAAGCTTCCCCAAGCAGGCACTTTAGACCACTGAGCCATCCCACAGGGCCCCTTATCAGCCATTCTTGAGAGACAAAAAGGATTGCAATTTTGCAAGTGACATGAGTGATAAGCCAGAAATGTCCTGTAACCCTTTAAATCCAAGGCCTCTGACACTGCAGCCAGTAAGCTGCAAAATACTGAAACAATTTTCTTGTCCTTTTTACCTGCAATCCTTGCAATTTTATCCTTGCTGTCTCTAAAGTGACACCTGCATGACAAGAAAGCACAGTGACATAAAGCATGCCTTTTTACTGCTGTTAAGCCCCTTATAAAGTGAGATCATGGAGGCATAGGAAAAAGAACTGGACATTTCTGTAGGATAGTAAATAGTGAAATTTTACATGTAAAGGCTTATTCAGAAGTAGGAAGTCAAAGGCAGTATCCAAGTATTTATTATAAATTTATCTGAAATTTATAGCTGTTTCTATGTAAAAATTTCCCTATTTGGAATTGGCAAGCACTCATTTTTTTCCTGCAGTTTATGAGATACTACACTGAGAATTAAATGAAGACAACATCAGTACTATGTTTGTCCTTGAAAGGTAGCCATTGTCCTTTAAATGAGTTAAACAAAGCCAAAGCCAATTTCTAAGATGGAAATGATTGTCCCAGTTGCTTAAGGGCATTGCTTTGTTGGTAATTGATGATTACTCTGTCTAGGAATATAGAGATTGTGTGTTTCAGTGGTAATATGAGTAATGTTCCTTGATCATACATTATTTAATTATAGACTCAAAGACTTTAGAATAGGAAGGAGAATCTTTCTGTGTTATTACATTGAAATGGTGTTAGTAACCACATGGCATGCAAAACAGGACTGGTTCCCAGAGAGCTGTTTTATTTCTGGTGGTGGGTAGGGGTGGGAAATTATGGTTTAAAAAATCTCCTGGAATTTACTAGTCTAAATTTATTTATAATCAGAGTACAATAAGTTGAAAGGCTTGAAGGGAACAATAGGGCTATTTCCTAAGAGTCTCTTTTGCGCAGTGGGACCCCACTGTATCCAAACCATGCTTTTGCCTTGTGAGATGGGAAACTTCAGGTTATTAAACTCCCTAGCTTTTCTATCTGTTCATCCATTAGAAATCCTCTCTCAGAACTGCAGTGAGGTGGGAGATGCTTCCCCACTTTTAGATCTGGGGGTGAATGAAGAGATACATGAGCAGGTTCAGTGAGATCTGGGGATCCACTGGCCATGTACCTGGTGACCACAGCAGTTGGCATGAAGGAATGCTCTGGAGTGAAATCCTTTGAGTTGTATATGCAAGCACGAAGCACTGGCCCTTCCAGGGAGGCAGGACAACTCATGAGGGGAGAATGAAGCAAAGCACATAATGCTCAGAGTCCTCCTCGTGGGCATGGATCCTCTTGTCCAGCACACACTTAGAAGCTTTTACAGGCAGCCTGGTAGAAAAGAACTTCCAGGGAAGCTGTTTAAGGTACTGTCTGAGAAGACTCAAGAGTGGAGTCTGAGCAAGGCTCTGCCCAGGTGGCCCAAGAGACAGTGGGAAGTGGTTCTGAGCTTCAGAAATTTGGAAAATATTGTCTAACTTTCATCATGTTAATGGTTATGAGCACTGATTTTATGTCTTGGAGAACAAGGAAGATGTAAATTGCAGTTTTATTGTGTCAAAGTCAGAACACATTACAGTCATGGAATGAAGCCAATTAGGGGTCTCAGACTTCTTCATGCTGGGGCTGAATATCCAGTACTCACAATGTAAAGGAGAAACTGCTTAATTTGACTCTGATTTCAGGGGGTCTAGTCCATGGCTGCTTAGCTCCAAAGCAGAAAGAAACATTGTGTAGGAAAAGACCCGGAGAGAAAAGTTGCTTAACAAAGGGTAGCTGGGGAGCTAAGCAAGGAACCAGCAGAGCAGGGAAAGGCTAGGGACCACATGCAGCTCTCGAGGGCATACTCCCTTGAAATACCCACTCACTACCAGGCAATAAGATGAGAGGCACAGAGAGCACTGGGGAGTGAGGCTGCTTGTGGGTCCCTGGAATTCAGCTCCAAAGCTGAAATTTACAGGCATGTCAGCTTCTTTGTGACACAAATACTTTCAAGAGAGCAGTGATGGGGAGGCTTTAGAATATTCTAGGCTGGAGCAGGCTACAGTTCTTAATGGCAAGGAGTTTGTCCCACAATTCTGGGTGGCTCTGCATGGCCTGTGGGAACATTGAAATCTTGTCCTGATGGTGATGGTGAGAAGCCATCAGTCGCCTTCATGATGACAGCTGCTTCTTTTGGGCCCCACCCTGCCTAAAACTGTGGAAGAGGTCACTGCACATTGTCTGATTTATGTCTTATAGCACCTTATGGCGTAGACACTATGTTTTCTATTTTATAGATTGCCTAAGGAGCTTTCTTATCTCAGAAATAGTAAGAAGTGGGGCCAGAAGGGCCAACATGGGCAGGGAGACCCCTTCAGCCAGAAGGTGGAAACCTTTCTGCACCACACTAGGTGAGGAGCCTTTGGCACTCTAAGTTGGAGATCATTCTGAGGATGTGGTTAAGTCCCGAGTCTGCCACCTAAGTGACAGTACAGTCTTGGGGCGGAGGAGAGGGAGTTTCCTAATGCATATATGGTACAGGAGGCCTTGCAGCTGTCTTTCAACAAAGCCCCAGCTGGGCCCAGTGCCCTGGTGTTCCCAGATGTGCCCTGCTCATCCCACAGTGGGTTTTAGAGAGGTTGGCCGGCCACACACAGCAGCGTGCAGAACCCTGCGTCCAAGAGGAAGCCTCTGGGAACGGTCTCTGGCTCTGGCTTCGCACCTCCAGGGGAGTCTGTTTTCCCAGCCTGTGATCGCTCATCCAGACCAAAGTGGTTCCTGTAAAATACTGAGTGTTGCCAGTAAGATAAGGAATTGCTATCAAATTTCAGCCGCGAAGGTTCTTCCTCCCATTTTGCACTCTAGGATTGATGAGTCTTGACCTTCAAGATAGTGAGAGGAAGAGGTCACGAGGAGGGAAATTTATAGGGCTACTTTCCAGGGCAATTTCCAATGCGTAGACATAAATATTTTCAAGTAGGATAAAAGTGGTTACTCTAACTGCCTCGCCCACACCACAGGGGGCCAGAAAGCAGAAAGGTGGGGCCCACTGAGAAGTGTGGGCAGAGCAACCCCATGGGGCAACCTCCAGCTTCCTGTTTGTCCCACAAGAGAGGAGGGAGGAGGGAAAGGGGGTGTGTGGCTGTTGAAGGTGCCCCCTATTTGTTTTTATTTAATTATTATTATTATTACTATTATTATTATTATTTTTTTTTTGTATGTGTATGGTACTGGGAATTGAATTTAGGACCCTACAGTTACCAGCTAAGTGTTTATTCTACAGAGCTATCTTCCCAGCCCACCCACATTTGTTCTTTTTTTTTTTTTTTTTTTTTTTTTTTTTTTTTTTT
>PVJA010050006.1:0-13484 GCA_004027025.1 Myocastor coypus | reverse complement strand
TTAACAGACCGACAATTGGAGAAAAAGAAGGGCTATAAGGATAGCCAATATTTTGGCCCTAGCCCTTCAAGGTCAATAAAGACCCAGGATATAAGAGAACCTGTGCTGTAATATCCTATAACTCAGAGGTGTCCCAAATTTCCTGGTCAAGGAGATTATGGGACCTCAGAGGAAAGGGATGAATGAACTGCAGTGCATATTTCCCTTTCTTGACAATTCTCTTAAACACATATATGTTGTCACTACAGGGTTTTATTTTTATTGGTGGACAAATAAGGGATCAAATTCCAAGGTTCAGCCAAAAATAATATAACCAATGGTGGCCTTAGCACCATGAGTGCTTGATCCTTAGTGTCACTTACTTGACTTAGGAAAATGAGGCTAAAAATATCTAATGAGTGATGAAGTGGGACCCAGTGCTTTGCTACACTCTTTTAAGAATGGCCTTAAGAGTTGAGGCCAAAGGCACACAGCTCTGTCTTTAAAAGAATTCTAACATAGAATATTTATTGCCTTTATTTACTCCCACACCCTTGGAAGATTCTCTACAAGAGAAAGCTGTTCAGCTTCAGGAAACAAAAGGCTACCTAGTATTTATGAGTCAACCTTTGGCTGAAATCATACAGAAAATACCAATTTTCAGCTGATAGACCAAATAACAGTTCTATTTTAAACATTTCCTCCTATTTCCTTCAAATGTACAACTGAAATTCTGACAATAGTTTCACATTTCACAATCTTTTTTTCTTCTCTTTCAGTATTGGGTCTATTTAGGTCTGCAAATGCAGAGCACCAATTTTATTTTAATTTGATTCTTCTTTTCTCTTGAAAACTACAAATTAAACTCTTTTATATTATTCTAAAAGCAGGCTTCTTTTCTTTCTTCCATCCCTAACTTCTCAAATAATTGTTCCTTTGTAAAGAACCGAACAATAGCAAACCACTGGTAATCTGTTGCTGGTTTAAGTCCTATATTTAACCAGCAAGTTGTTTAATCAGAAACATAATCTGCCCTATTGGTTAACCAAATTTTGTTTAATGTATCTGAGAATAATATATGCGTGTCTCTGACAGAAACATGCTCATCTGGCTTCCCACACACAGAAGAAACTTTAGTACAAAATAGGTCACACCAAAATTATATCATTTGATAACATTTGAAAGTGGAAGATTGAAAGTTTAACCAATACTTTAGTTTATTTTTATCATTCCACAGATGGTTTTTGGTGTGGCTGTTTTTTGTGCTTTTAAATTTGCCTTTGAAACCATGAATTCTTCATTATTTTCAAACGTACATTTCGGAGCTGATTATGATTATATAGTATTGTGTTGCAGGATTAAATCGTTTGTGGATTTTCCCTACTGACTGTCTTTTCAACTAATTCCAAAGTAAAAATAACAGTGCCAGAGGAGTAAAACTGAGAGACGAGTTCCTAGGTCAGCCTGGCTGCTCCTTAGCACCTTTTGCCCCTTCACTTCTCTGAGTCTGTTGCTCATTTAAAAATGTAAAGAAGAGTTTATTAGTATGTAATGAGTGTATTCATGGTGGGGAATTGGCACATGGGCATAACATCTCAGCTGTTTTCTTTTCCTTCTCCTCTACCCCTTATAGAAGAGGACTTCGTCAGAATCAGATGGCTTTATTTTACAAATCTATATCAAGTTAATTATCCTGTCCTGTCCTGTCTGTCTGTCTGTCCTGTCTGTCTGTCCTGTCTTTTCATACTTTATTTACACAGAGTTTCTCATGTAAGAGAAATCATGCAATACTTACGCATGCGAGTCTGACTTATTTCACCTCCGGCTCATTTTTAACCACTTCAGATTTGGTTAAACACTAGCTTTGGATTAACTAGTTAGGCTGTCTTCAAAGAATTTTCTATGGGATGCTCCTCTACACTAGAGTGAGAGTCAAAATACCTAGAATTCCGAAGGCTGCAGCTGTAACTGGGTAGAGCATCGGCCTCCCTCATGCAAGGCCCTGCCTTCTGTCACCAGTAAAAAAGAAAAGAAAAGAAAAGAAAAGAAAAAAAAAATCACTGTTCTCACTTGCCTTCTTATTAGCAGAGTGATCTAAGACCAGATTGTTACTCTTTTGCATTTGTCTCTATTGTTTGGAGCAGGGTGCATCGGGCAGGAGGAGAGAGGGGCAGGGTTCAGGGAGCTTCAAGACCTCTCCTAATTCTTAATTTGTTTTTGCTGAGACTAAAAGCAGAAATAGTTCTGATTAGTTAATATGGACATTAATTACTCAGTGCTTTTGACTTTTTCTAATTTCTTGGTAGCTGTAGGTTTTCTGTGTATTTCCATAGAGTTATTATAAATTAAATACATTTGTACACACATGCGTGTATATGTTTGTCTTCTGTATTCATTTAACTAATGTTTAATAAGCAGTTAGTATGAGGCAGATACTATTGTAACGGCTTTAGGGTTATAAGCCCATTGCAGGGAAAGGAGGAGCAGAGAGCTCATTAACTTGGCTATGATGACCTTGATTGTAAGTAGCTGAACTATGATTTAAGCTCAAATATCCAGATGCTAGAATAATGTTCTTACCACTACACTCTACTACTTTGTATATAAGAATCCATGTTTCTCTTAAATATAGCATTAAGTGACTGTCTTTTTTCATTGTTTAGACTTCACTGTATATAAAATAAAATATTATTTTCCAAACCTTGTTCCTCCTGTCTTCCACACAATCTTTTCTCAACACATTGCAAGCTAGCCCCACTTTTATTTTCTTTAAGGGGGAAGCTTATTTATTTTATTTTTATTTTTATATTTTAGGGACAAGTCTAGAGGGTGTTCAGGGTCTCACTACTAGATCAAACTTATAGTGATCCACCTGTTTACAGCCTCCTGTGCTGGGGCTGGGGCTGGGGCTGGTATGGCAGGCTCAGGGATCAAACCCCTTTAATCCACTGAGCTACTTGGCCAGCCCTCATTTTCTTTAAGGACTGTAGCACTTAGTCCAGTATCTTCTTTTCTGTCCCATTATTTGGTCATCTTTTCTGACCACAGGTAGATTCTCGTTCTTCCTTTTGATCAACCTCCCTGTCTCCCTCCCCTCTCTAGTTCAGTCACATGCAGACACTAGTATTTAAGACCTGATCTTCGTCTCCGTTGCCTCTAAGACAAGATTTACACCTTCCAGTCTTCTTTGCTGGCTTTGTTTTAGGTTTTACTAATAGAAGGCTGTGGGTGGAGATTGAAAGGTAGAAAATGAGAAAAAAAGATGTTTTTTCTTTTTTGCTGTCAGTGTCGTTGCTCTGGAAGTGGCACCTTCACACAGCTTTTAGTTTCTCTTCATTTTCAGTATAAGCCTCACTGTGTCACCTCAGTGGAACAGAAGAATCCACATTATGGCACACCTCAAAGGCCTGAGCTACAGTCACAAGGTCTCCCCTTCTTCTAGCTTCTAAGTCCAACCCCTTGCCCTTTTGTTTCCCAGCCTTAGACTGGTAAAGCCTTCTACACTTATTATTTGTGCTTAGCTCTCTAACAGCAGTGAGACCAGTTCCTTATATTAAATCTCTTCTGCTGAAACACCTGGTGCGATATCTGCTTTCCTACTTTACTTCCTTCCTTAATAACATAAAAGCAGAGATCAGCTATGCTTCCAAAGCATCCCCAGAGGGAGGCATTACTCAAGAATTCAGGCAAATAAATAACAATGTCAACAGAGAGTTACTAAGAGTGCCAGTGTTGGTCTTCTAGCTGATTTCTATGTCATCACTGAAATAATGATATTCTATTCTTATTGAAGTGCTCAACTTGCCAGAAATAACACCTTCACAGAGACTTGAAAGGAGTCTTATCTCAACTTAGAGAAGTCCACTTGACCCAGTTTAACAGTCCTGCTGACATGAGCCACTGGTGATCTATCCTTGACTGTCCCAGCAGGCTGCTTATTGTACTGGAAGTAGAAGTGGTCCACTTATGCATGGGATGACTGGGCATGAGCTGCTGGTGTTTCCAGCCACCAGCAATGACACGTAAGAATTATGGCCCTGTTGTGAATGCACAGGGTAACAAATTGGAATGTTTTATGGGATGGAACAGTGTATGTAGTCAAGAGCAGGGACAGCATCTTCATCTTGGGACAGGAAGCTGGAACAGTGTCAGGATTCCTAGTGGCATTTGGGGTTTTCTGTGTTGATCTCATTATTTTTCCTTGAGGACCAGCCTTCTCTGTTCCTGCAGTGCATGCCATGCAGACAGTAATACCACCTGTGTGATCTTTAAAAATATTTTCTAGCTGGGCGTGGTGGCTCACGCCTGTAATCCCAGCACTTGAGAGGCTGAGGCAGGAGGACTGGTGCGAGTTTGAGACCAGCCTGGGATACAATAGTAAGCTCAGGACCAGCCTCAACTGCATAGCGAGGCCCTGTCTCAAAAAAGAAAAAAAAATATTTTCTCTTTTCATGTTACTAGTCAGATGGGACTTGCTCCATTTCCAGATTTTACGAATAGAGTGCAAGAAACAGCTTAGATTAGGTGTCTGTGCCTGACCCCTTCAGTTATAGCCAAAGGAGTAAGGTTTACCTCATTCCAGCATCATTCTGACACCTCCTCCCCAAAGGGGAGATAGCAATATCATAATTGAGCAGATGTACAATCACCTACCATGCTTGGTCTCAGTAATGATGATGGAACTTGAAATTGGGGCGAAAGCAGATGTGAATTTTTAATTCCAGAAGGACTCACCATAACTGCATAGGCCTAATTGAGTGGCCTAAGCAAGTGGGGGAGGGGATGAGACTGAGCCTGTTGCGGTGGGGAGGATGCAGACACAGGACCCAGCCCTCTGCTCACTTCCATCAGCTCTGTCATGTATATTTTTGATTCTATGGGAAAAAATTAATTCTACCCCTACTCTTATTTCCATTGCAGGAAGTAGTGCTCCTCAAGGGCTAAATATAGAATAGGAGCTCGCAGGCTTGACCTGTGCTCTTCAAGGCTGTGACATCCCTGGAGTCTTCTCCTCACTCTGTTTCCCTCAAGCTCCTTCCCTTCTTGGGCCTTGGAAAACTTTACCTAGTTTTTTTGTATTTATTTTGTTGGCTTCAAGTCTCTGCAGTGTTCACAATGAAAAGCATTTTGTGCATCTGGCTTCTTGTCTGGGACACAAAAGGCCTTGGAAACACAGATCCTACCCCTGAGTAACATCTGCACCTTCCCAGAAGTACAGAATCAGAATCTGGTCTCTATCTTGAAAGGCCATTTGAGTGCCTCTGGACAGTCCACACTGGACTTGCACTTGGAAAGATAACATTGGTGTTACAAATTCCTTTCTGCTGTGAAATATGTTGTGTGTTAGAAAAAAGAAGGCGGTGTTTATGGTGTAACTCGGGGCAATGGGATGGAGCTGTGCATTAAGAACAGAACAACAGGACATTGTACAAGGCCCCAAGAGCCAAACGTTTGAGGAGATGAAATGATTTTTTTAGTATTCAAAACCTTCCTTCCAATTAGCACTCACAGATACTATTCTTGTAGGCATCCCAGTGCCTTCTAGATATAATTGAGAAAAGCAGAGTGATTCTCTAAAAATAAGGCTTAAATAAGTGAACTGTGTTGGATCTTGCAAACTTCTTGAACTCTCAATGGGACTATATTATTTGTCCCACAGATGCTGGAAAAACCCCAGGCCAGAGGGAGGTGGCCAAGGGTCTTCAAGTTTTAAGAGGCGGGTTATCATTATGTATAAGATGATGGCAGCAAACTGAGCCTGAGGACGGAAACTACAGCACTGTTGCTCCAGCTCCATTCTGCTTTGACAGATGGGTGTGTAAGGAACCAGCATAGGAGGCATGTGGGATAGCTCAGCCACAAGCTGTTTTCCTGGAGTGCAGACAAGGGCCAGGTATGAATGGCAGCCAGGGAATGTCAGGGTATACATAAAGTGAAACCTATGACAGCGAGTGTTGACAAGCAGTCTGTTGAAAGATGCTATTTCCTAGAGACATTTCATTACTGAATGAATTAGTTTATTTATTTATTTTGCAGTACTAGAGATTAAATGAGTGCAATGTAGTTTTCACTGAGCTACATCCTCAGCCCCCTATCCCCCTGCCTTTTTTTTTTTTTTTTTTAAGTTTTTTTTTTATTTTAAGGCAGAGTCTTACTAAATCACTACGGTTTGCCCAGCCTGGATTTAAAATTTATGGTCTTCCTGCCTCAACTTCACAGAGCACTGAGAATACAAATGTGTGCCACCACATCCAGCAACTTAAAAGTAGGTTGCTCTTTTAATCTAAGGATAGTGTAGGTTTCCAGACCTTAACTTGGAAAATGATTAATATCCGCTTGACAACGATGCTATTTCAGCAATGCATTTTAGTAACCCTCACTTTCAGGGAATCCAAAGGTGAGTTGCAATTCTGAGCCTTTTTTTAAATTTTACTTTATTTTATTTTAATTTTTTTTTCTTGTTTCAGAACTTTTGTTTGTTTGTTTATTTATTTTTATGGCCAGCGCAGCCTACCCTGAGGGCAGGGCTGGCGCAGCATGTGGTGCCAGGGAACGAACTGCAGTCCCTGTAGTCGCCTAAGCTTTCCTAAGCAGGCGCTTTAGACCACTGAACTATCCTGCTAAGCCCACAGTTCTGAGTCTTAAGGGTCTATTTTATTATTTATCCCACTTCTCAGAGTTTCTACTGGGGTGAGGAAGTGTTACACTTTCTCCACAATGAGAAAAGAAATGAAACCTCAGCGCATCAAGCAGGAGACCAGAAAGTCACTGTGCACCGGAACTGGAGGGCCACGAAGAACCTGGGCACTCTGTGGAGGTCTGATGCTGGTGTCCAGCAGGGAGCAGGAGCCCTGAGAGTCCTGAGAAGCTGACTTGAATTCAGACTCTCTCAGGGTGAGATTCTTTGCTAGAGTTTGACTTGTAAAAACACCACAAGCAAGCTGTCCCCTCCCTGCGCTTTCTTTTTCTTGCTTGTAGCCTGGGGATATTAATATCTGTGCTGAGTGCATATCTGGGCTGTCTGAGGACCAGATGAAGTCATGTCTGCGTAGGCCTCCCAGAGATGGGAAACGCTGTATATGCCATTGTTAAACACAAAGGCCAGAGAGAATCTTTTTTTTTTTCACCAATAACTTCAACTTCCCCTTTGCCTGACTTTGTAGCTCACTCATGGGAAAAATCATGAGATAGATTGCTGATTTTCTTTTTTAATTCTTATTTCTTTCTGTGGCAGAAGTGCAGTGGAACAGTGACAGGGTTAACTATCAACTTTAGGATAAAAGAGGAGGGGTATGGGTTGTTATCCACAAAGATAACAAGATTCAATTCCTGGAAGCCTCAAAGTCAACAGCTTCCCACCTGCTTGGAAATCTTTCCCGTTCACCCTATAGACACACAAAGCTTCGTTGTCAGCGAGGAACACGCGACTGTGCTCAGAGGCATTCTGGCTTGACAAGATATGGTGGGGGCAAGTTAGCTTTGTGATGCTTCTGTATGCTCCTGTGGACACTGGGGAAGTAAGAGCACCTTCCTTGTGAGATTCTTGAGAGCAGTAAATGAAATGATAAATGTCAAGTTCTTAGTCGTGTACCTGGCCTGTAGCACGCACTCTACAAGTTGCTTTTCCTGCCCCTCATCAGCTTTGCACAACCGTATGAGGAGTTAGTTTATCTTCTTTCTATTTTTTTTTAGGTAGAACGTTTAGAGACCTACGTTTTGAAGGTGATTCTGTTGGCTAGGGGCTTGAAATTCAGGTACCTTTCACTAATGAGCACAGTGAGATTTGGAACTCACGAACTGAGTTCAGGAAGGAACCGAAGGAAATCCACATGCAGCTATTTGGACATTGAGACATTTTGGGTTTTAGAATATTAGTATTTCTGCTGCCCATAAAGTTTCTTTTTGATTTTTTTTTTAAAAAAAGCATTAAGACTGCATGGCTTTGTGTCTGTGGATTGTTCTATTGTGGATGAATTAACCAATGCCAAGAAATTTTAAAAACTGGCTTCCACAATTGGTCAAATGTATGCACAGTACAACTCCATCAAAAAGTCTCCATTTTTCTCTTGGCAAGGCATGATTTCTTTAAAATCCAGGTCCAGGTAATTATTGGCATAGAAGACACTGTGTGTGTGTGTGTGTGTGTGTGTGTGTGTGTGTGTGTGTGTGTGTTTGTGTCTTCTAGTGCATAAGACCTCTTTCCTGAAAACTGACTCATCTTGAAGCTGCATGCGTGTTATATGCCTATTGCCTCTATAGTTTACAGGTAGAGGATGAGTATATGAGACACAGCTGATCAATGAATTACTTCCTCCAAAGATTCTTCAACTGGTCTTCAACAAGAGCTAAAGTACCATCTCATTATGACCACCTTGCAGGAGTCTGTGAGAAGAAGCAGAAAGAGCTGGTTTGCTAAAAAATTAATGGGGATATCATGGCATAAAGCTATGAAGAAGAGGAGAAAGAAAAAAGAATGAAAAAGGAGATAGAGAGCAGAAAAGAGGAGGAAAAGGGAAGAAGAAGCAAACGAAGAGGAAAAGGGAAATTAGAAGAGAAAAAGAAGAAAAAAAGAAAATAGAAGAAATAAAGAAGTGAAAGCATGAAGGAAGAGGATGGGAAGAAGAGGAGGAAAAAAGCATAGAGGAGAGATAAATATATTAACTAGTTTATGACTGATTAGTTTCCAGTTTTAATTCCTTTGGAAACTTAAATGTACCATGTAGTTTTCTTTCTGTGAACACATATATCCTTTTAAGGGGTATGTGTGTGTTTGTGCATTTAAACTAAATTAAATTCCTTTTAATTCATCCCTCATTTTACTTCCTAAAGCCTCACAGAGGTGCTCAACTTCTAGTTATTTAGGATAAAAGTGCTATAGTTGTTTTAATGTTTTTTGCTGTTGCTACCAGGAATCAAACTCAGGACTGTGTGCTTGCTGGGCAGGCACTGTGCTGCTGAACTGTATCCCCGGCCCAGATATTTCAATTCTTAACACCTGTACAATAGAGCTTCAGTTTTTCAATTTAATTTGTTGCATGATTCTGGAAAACTTGGCTGCAGTTGTGTTCATCACCTGATACACAGTTCATAATCAAAATCAGCATTTTGCCGAATGCTTCTGCTTGCAAACTAAATGGTTTGCAACTGAAGTGTTTGTGAACTGAGGCATCACTGAATTTCATTGGACCTTGTGTTACAGACTAGAAAAGACCTTGGAGGGATTTTGCACATTTTCTTACAATGCATCTTGGCCATCCCAGATAAATCTACCTATTTTTAGTAAAGTCTTAGTTCTTGGTAATTTTCAGTGTAAAAAAGACCTCCTAATGAGGATGTATTACCTTCTATGGACCATAAATAACTCTGATTACAGTGACTCATGTTTCCAAGCCAAACCAACCAGAGGATAAAATCTGTGCACAAAACAGTAATAAAATTGTATTTTTCCACATCCGTTCTCACAATATTATGAATTCTAACTGAACTCCAAATTCTATCAAATAGTTTTGAGAGTCCTCAGGAAATTTCTTCTATCTGTCCTATGGACTGGCTCTTTCAGCTTTGAAGGAATGTGTCCACATTATTTCTTCTCAGCTAGAGTTTCCTATCACTGTTCCTCATTAGAGTTGAAGAAACATAGCCTTCCTACTCAGTCAGAGTAGTAGCTGAAAACAGAGGCACAGGTCTGATGATTCTTCCTATGCCCCTCAAGTTTTTTGAGGAAAAGATCACATTCAGTTTTATCCTGCTCTTGTTTTGGAAGTTTCTACTTCCTAGAGTTAAAGATTAGACCTTGAATTTGGCTTACAATAGCCCAAGTGACAGAGATTACATTTTGAACATCAGGTATAAGATTTTGAGTGGTAAACATGGTATTTTTCTTTGGCTACTCCTTACCTTTGACAAAGCTTGGCATACTTGTTACCGGCTTCTAACTCTTATCACTTGGTGAGTTCTCCACAAGTCTCCTGGCTCTGTACACAACTAAACTCTTAATGGGCCTGCACAACATTCCTCAGAGCTGGTTTTCTGGGGTTTGAAGTCAACATCTGGCTCAAGCTGGATTCCTAGTTATGCACATGCATATACACAAGCAAGTGGTGCTACCTGCGGAACAGAACCACCTCAGGTACCGATACTTAAGGACACAGACATGCCTGCTGCATGCTTAGCTACTTTACTTGTTGCTGAGATGAAATATATGATGCCCAAAGTTTAGGAAGTGAAGGTTTATTTAGCTCAAAGTTTGTAGAGGTTTCAGTATGTAAACTGCTGGCTCCAAGGCAGGGTGGCATGACTTGGGGACAACTGCTCATGGTGGTAGAAACAACAAAAGAAACAAGTGAGGACCAGTTCATGGTAGCCAGAAGGCAGCAATGCAACAAGAAAGACAATACTCTTTCTGTCCCTGCTATTACATGCAGGCAACCTGCCCTAGTGCAAGTGTAGTACTCACACCCTTAATCTTAGCCAGAACTGTGCCAAACCAAAGAATGGACTGACTTAGTTATCAGACATTGCTTACTCCTAGCATCGAATACTCTAGGTTCAGCCACCTCTGAAGAGCCTGTCCCCTTGACTGCATGAGGTTTTGAAGGGACATCTAGATATGTTATGATATCTGTTTTTTCTTAGATTCTAGCTTGATGTAGCAATTATACTCTTTTCCACATTTGACCTATAACCTCACCCAACCCCTGAAGTGATAGTTTATACTACTGCACTTCGTAGCAATACCAAGGAAATAAACTACCGCAGGTTTAGATAAGTGAAGAATCCTAGAACTGTTTCTCTAACCAGATGTCAATAGAAGTCTCTGGCAGGAGTCTAGTAAGGTGTCTGGTACACATTCAGTATGTGTTGATTAAGCTGAGCTAAGGCCTTGGCCTTGGAAACTCTCAGTCTTGAGTAGTTTACCTTGGATTCTTCGTTCTCTTTGTGAAATAATCCTGTTTCTAATTTTTCCTTCTGGATCTTGTTTCCTGCCTTAACTGTCCCTGTGGCTGTCCTCAGAGCTGTCTGATCTGCTTATCCTCTTCTAGCTGTGAAGCACAGGCAATGCAGCTGTTTTCTGGTGCAGGGCTTAGGGGGCTTTCAGAGACTTTAATTGCCTGGTTATTTCGATGGGGTTTTCTTTGCCTTCCTCTTTCCTTTGTGAAGCATCTCCTGCTCTTGACTTATTATGGGGATGCCCCTCCCTCCTTTTCCTAGTGGCCCCATCTCTCCTCCTGCTCAACTTGGAAGCAGCTCAAGTACAAGAAAGAAGAGTAGGCACCAGAGCCCAGAAGCAGGACTCTTACAAAGAGGAGGAGGAGGAGGAGGAGGAGGAGGAGGAGGAGGACAGGAGGCTGGTTCTCACAGGTAGGCGAGGTCTCCTTTGCTACTCTTGCCATCTACGTTCCCTTGTATATCTCTTGCCCTACAGAACCTGGTTTCCCGTACTCCCTCTACTCATGGAGAATCAGAACCTCTGAGTCTAGCTCAGAAGTGAGCCAGGCTCTAAAGGGTTAAGGCCTGAGCCTGACGGATGGAGAGGATTATCAGTTATCATTTAGAAACCCAAGAGCAATCCTCCTTGTCGCCTACACACCACTTTCACATGATCCCTGGCCCTGGCCACAGGAACAGGGAATGGGAGGGAGTGAGGGTGGAGGTAGAAGTTTACAAAATCATTTAGAAAGTCCTCGTAAAAGCTTGTGTTTTCATTTAGCAGCAGGAATCCAGGACAGCAACAGACCCTTAGCAGCCACAGCCAAGTGGGAATTGAGTGGGAAAGAAAAAAAAAAAAAAGGAATCCTGGCCTCTGGAACCATTAAGTTTTTGTTTTGCTTTGTTTGTTTTTTAGAGGAGGTTGGGGGATTAAACCAAATATTTTGGAGGGAGAGGAGGGCTCAGCTGTGAGCTCTCATGGCTGGAGTACTGGAGCCCAGCTCCATGCCACTGACACAAGCGTCCTGTAAACTTCAACTTGAAGAAACTCCAAACTCTATGTGTGCTTATAGTTTCAGTTTAAGAAAACTGAGGCACGGGGGTGGGGGCGTCACAGAATAGGGACCAAGTTTTAGAGGGAGGGAGGAGGGTGTTGGGGATGGCTAATGTGGAAGGCAGCTACGGCTTTAAGTCTGTCCTATGGTTATACATATTTTTTTTTCTTCTATGAATGGGTTTTGCTGTAAATTATAGCTTTGCCCACTGTCCCTTGGGTCAAAAGAAATAGTCTCTAAACAGAAAGCAACTCTGATTGGTGACTTTCCTCCTTCCCTCCCCAACCCCCTTCCTAATTGAAACCAAATGTGCAATATATTGGATGCTGGGATCCCTGGCGCTCTCCCAGGAATCCTCAGAATGTGAGGTTTCTCGCAGAGGCATCTTGCATCAGCCTGTGGATGTTCGCCTGCCACCGGCCTCCTTCCCCTTCCCCGGCAAAGGGGAAAGAGAAACGCTTCGCAACTAATCCTTCTTTTTGGGTTGGGGGAACGCAGTGGATTATAACTGTTTTCTTCTTTCCCAAACTGTGCACTCCTGGATGAAAGTAAGTTCTGTGGATCTTTTCTTTCCTCTTTTCTTCTTCTTTTTTTTTCCCCCCTTTCTTCTCGAAAATGAAAGCTCTGAATATACTTCTCTTAGTGTTTCAGGAAAAGTTGTAAAACAGAGAGTTTTTGAGTCAGACCAGGAAGTAGGAGTGGGTCACCTCAGACAGGAGAAGCCTGAGTCCATGTCCTTGGAGGTCTGGATTTGTGCTGTAGGTGAGAAAGAGCGCTAATGACCGCAGAAGACCGAAGCAAAGGAAATGAATCCATAGCCGCTGGAAGATGTAGTAAACAGCGCTAGCAGAGCCGAAATAGCTGGCAGGAGAGATAGGCCGAGTGCAGAGTTAGCTTTTTAGCTTGAAGTTGGAGGAAGCCAAGCGGAGCAGCTAGGTTTTAGGCATTCAGCGGCGTTGTGTGAGGGCTGCTGGGTCTCCGAGCGAACGTGACCAGGAACTTTGTGCATTGCAAGGCAGTGGCTGATTTTGCTGTAAGAAAGGCATCTTTGGATGGGGCTGCCTCACTCGGAAGTTTTTGGCGCTGATGGGTAGAAGGCAATGGGGTGGGGGATTTCTCAGTGGGCGACTGTGAAGCCCAGCTTCCCAGGCTCATCTCCTCCTCTTGGCTGGTCGCCTCTTCCTTTGTTATCCAGGGACTTTGGGCTGTTTTTAGTTGGGACCTCTGAACCTCCGCTAAACTACAAGAGTCCCATCCAAAGTGAAGGATGGTTTTTCCAAGTGGCTGAAGCTCTCAGGACAGCCATTTGAGGCGAGAGTTCATGTTGCTCAAGCTAGTAGTGGGTTCAGCACCATTTTGCTGTTGGTTTCTGCCTGATTTCTTTTGCTTGGGGGAATGGGAGTCCTGCGAAGGCCCTCAGAGACCTCTCTTGAGCCACTCAGTTCACAACTAATAGAACAGGAAGGGAGATGGACATTTTCAAGATCTTACCACGTTTGCCTTGGAACTAAAACTGAGGTT
>PVJA010050005.1:0-13449 GCA_004027025.1 Myocastor coypus | reverse complement strand
CTGTTAGACCCACACAGAGTGAGTGTGGCTGCCAGCACTGTGTGTGTCACAGAATTCACCAGTCCACAGAGCCAGGACCCAGTCACCAGGCAAACACAGACCTTTCCACTCATGAGTACTGGATACTGAAGAGGGTGGCAAATGGCCATGTAGCGATCATAAGCCATGGCAGCCAGTAAGACACATTCAGTGCCAACACATGTAACAAAGAAACATATCTGGGAAAGGCAGCCCTCATAGGAGATGGTCTTTTCCTCTTGGAAGAAGTTCACCAACATGACTGGAACTGTGGTCGATGTGTAGCAGATGTCTAAGAAGCTCAAGTTGTTGAGAAAATAATACATTGGCATGTGAAGAGCAGGACTGATTCTGGTGGCCATTATTATGAGGACATTGCCCAGGAGAGTGGTTAGGTAAATGACTAGGAAGACAAGGAAGAAGAAGCCTTGCAATTTGAGGTGATTTAAAAATCCCAAGAAGATGAATTTGGAGACAAATGTCTGATTTCTCATTTCAAATGTTGTCCTAGCTGTGAAACAGAAAGAAAGAAACCACAGTGAAAACATATTAAAAATAATATCAGGCGTTGTGGAGATAGCTTGATGGTCTAAGCAACTGCCTGATTCGCACAAGGACCCATGTTCAACCCAGGTACAGCATGCCATGTGGGAGACTGGTGTCAATGCTGGCCACCAAAACCAGGCATAGTGATGCATACCTATAATTTTCAGCTCTGGCAAGGCTGTAACGGGACCACTGTGAGCCCAAGCTGCATAGGGAGATAATGTCCCAAACATATAAATAAATAAATAAATAAATAAATAAATAAATAAATAAATAAATATAAGTTTTTCTTTTGTTAAAAATAACATCTTCAAGAGGATTTGTAAACCCACAGTGCTAAACTGAATAATGTTTATCATCTTCTCACAGGCTCTTTGTGGTTGCTGTTTGGTAAGAATAGAGTCGTGATCTAAACTACAGTTAGTAGTTACTAAGCATTACATCTTTTGTTTTTTTTCTTTTCTTTTCTTTTTTTTTTTTTTTTTTTTTTTTTTTTTTTTTTTTTTTTTTTTTTTTTTTTTTTTTTTTTTTTTTTTTTTTTTTTTTTTTTTTTTTTTTTTTTTTTTTTTTTGTGGGACCAGGGTTCGAACTCACGACCTTGCACTTGCCCAGCAGGCACTTGTGCCTCGGAGCTATCTCCCCAGCCCCCTAAGCATTACATCTTAAAAGGTGTGTGATATCTTTCTTACAGTGTACTCCACTGTCTTAAGTTATTTTTATATCTTATTTTTTAAGCAAACTGAGGTTTTAATTTCCTGTATAGGACTTTGACTTTGCTTCATGCATTCTATTTTTTTCCTATATTGCTCATTCATAGACTCTATCATTTTTCTGTTCTCCTATATTTTTTATTAGTGCCTTCTCTAAGAGCATTTAGAACTTCTTTCATTATAGTTATTTCTTTCTTCACTTCAGAAATTATTTCTGACCTGATTTCCTCTATACTTCTCTGCAGTTGTTTTTTTACTTCTGACGCTATTGTTTCAGAGATTTCAGGTGTGTGATTTCCAATTTTTTTCTATCGTAGTGTCTCCTGCATTTGTTCTGGATGTGGTTGGTGCCTGAGAATGCATTTTTCCGTACTCTTCATCATTTTTTATAGCACTGTCCTCTGATTTCTGGCGTAGTCCTTTCGTACAGATATTACCTCAGCCCCATATCTGGACCTACCATGTTTAGACTTGTCCGGGTGAGTGTACCTTGTGTCTGGCTGCTGTGCTTCACTTCTTCATGCTATAGCACTTGGAGGTAAACTTGCTGTGCCACTCTGGCAAGAAGTTTTGCTCCTCGATCAGCTAGGTGGGTCTTTCCTCTAACCTCTCTACAGGTAGTTGTGCCACAGAGTTCCATGCTGGACACATTGGGCCTGTGCTATGGGTTGAATGAGGGTCTAGTGGACAACAGGTCCTCTCATTCACACACTGGGCCTGGGTTCTAGGTCAGGGAGAGTGCAATGGGCCCCAGGTTGTCTCACATTCTGGGCCTGAGCTCTGGGTCAAATGACGACCAGGTGTATCCCATGTCATCTCATCCAAACACTGGGCCTGGGCTCTGGGTCAAATATCACTGATTTTATATATTAGAAACACAAAATCCCAACATTACATTGCATTCTATAATGCTACAGATTTTTCAGTTACTTAGCCTGCATTCCTTTTGCCATTATAAACAATGAAATTAAAATTCTCATACATGAGATCTTCGAACATATCTGATTATTTCTTCACAATAAAATTTTAGATCATTATCAATTAAGTAAATTGATCTTATTTTCTCAGTAGGGACTTTTATCTTTTTAAAGTGTGTAAGATATAATTTTTTTCTTTTTCTTTGTTTTTACTTGTAAAACAAAAAAATTGTAAAACCATGAGAAACTACACAGAATTTCACTAAACAGGATGCTAGAAATTCAACAATGGTACTGCTGAATATTGCTGTCAAGCTAGTTGTTCATATTACCAGATATAAACATGCAAAATTGGTACGAGAGAGAGAGAGAGAGAGAGAGAGAGAGAAATGTGTTAATTGTTGCTTTCCATAAACCAATAGAAATCAGCAGTACAATTATCCTAGCTATCCTTTTACATACACATTTTCCCTTTCCTCTATATTTCTTCTTTCCATCCCCTCATCCCAGTTGTTCCTTCCTTTTGAGCAGTTTCTTTCCCTTTCACAGCATCTATTGTACTTTCTAAAATGAAACAAATCCCCATAAACTAAGGAGAGAATAAAAAAAGTTGTGGCATTTTTATTCAGGGGAGTATTACTCAGCTATATAGAAAGATAAACTTGAAGCTTTTATAGGGAAAAGAATGTAAGTAGAGACTATATTCATAAGTGAAATAAATCAGATCTGTGTAAACATTGTATTATTTCACTAGTGCAAGAACCTGAAAGAGTGAGATTTAAAGGTTCTAAATTATCATATATACTTAGATACTTTTCTTCATTAAGGTAAACTTTAGCTGTCCTAGACATAAACTTAGCAAATACTAAAATTTGTGACAAGGTAGATAATTGATACAATTATTAATTTTGTGTTAAATTACCCAGGCATTTCTCTGAACTCTTACCATGAAATGAAATTTCTACCGCTATTTCAGTTCTGGAGGCAAAGTGTTATAGTAAAACAATGATCTCTTAAACCAGATGTAGTTTAAAAACCCATATCTATTGCATATTATGTAGTGGAAAAATCAGTTCATCTCTATTCCTCTATTTGCTCATTGGGTTCCCATATAGAAAAGTGTCTATAACAATGTTTTAAAATCTAATTAGAAATTCTCTTTCATCATTTCTTTACTGGTAGTTTTTGTTGGTTGTTTGTTGGTGTTTGGGATTGAACTCAGGGCCTTGAACCTGAGTGTGTTTCAATATCTTTTAGTGTCTTTTCAGAAATTTTTTTTTAATGTTGTTGAGTTTAGATGCATAGAGTTGTAGGCTTAAGTCAAACAATGGAAAACAATATTACCTACTCCAGAACCTCAGAAAAGAAGCAAGGGTAGCAATCCTGTTAGCAGATAGTCTCAACTTCAAACCAAGAATGATCAAATGGGATAAAAAAAAAAGCCACTGCATACTGGTTAGGAGAAAAATTCAAGAGGAAGAAGTAACACTCATAAACATTTATGCACCCAACACAGGACCACCCAGCTATATAAGAAAAATATTAATGGACATGAAAAATCTAATACCAATACCCCAGTCTTAACTGGAGATGTTAATACCACCTTATCCCAAAACAGATAAGGTCAACCACACAAAAAATTAGCAAACAAGTAGCAGAAATGAACCAGAGCTTGGAACAAATGCACTTAATGAACATATTCAGTGTTCTATCCAATCACTTCTGAATACACATTTTTTGAGCTGCACATGGGACATTTTCTAAAATAGACCACATACTATATCATAGATCGTGATTAAGTACATACAAGAAAACAAAATTTATGCTGTGCATGTTATCTGACCACAATGCAACTAAAGTGGAAATAAATGCCAAAAGAAACCAAGAAAAGAGAGAGAGAGAGAGAGAGAGAGAGAGAGAGAGAGAGAGAAGAAAAACAGAAATACATGGAAATTTAACAATACCCTTCTAAGCAACCAATGGGTTAAAAATGAAATTAAATTTTATCTGCAATTCAATGAAAATTCAAGCACAACTAATCAGAATTTACAGGATGCTATGAAAGCAGTTCTTAGAAGGAAATTTATAGCGGTTAACCCACACATTAGGAAAACCGAACGGGAACAAATAAATACCCTAATGCTGCGCTTCAAACATTTAGAAAAAGAAGAACAAATCAAATCCAAATCCCAAAGATGGGAGGAAATTATAAAGGTTTGAGCGGAAATGAACTCAATTAAGATGCAAAAATAATGCAAAGAATTAATGAATCAAAAAGCTGGTTCTTTCAAAGATTCAGTAAAATTGATAAACTCATCGTTAACATCACAAACAGAATCCAGGCCCCGATGGGCTCACAGCTGAATTCCACAAGAAATTTACAGATGATATAATCCCAATACCCCTCAAACTTTTCAATGAAATTGAAAAGGAAACAATCTTCCCAAAATCATTCCTGGAGGCAAGTATTGTACCAAAACGAAAATGAGAGATCTGTGCATCTAAAAAGGAAAACTACAGGTCAATCTCCTTCATGAATGTAGATGCAAAACTCCTCAAAAATATCCTAACAAATAGAATACAGCAAATCATCAAGAAGATTAAACACCATGATGAGGTAGAATTCATCCCAGGGATGCAAGGTTGGTTCAACTTATGTAAATCTATAAATGCAATGCACTATATCAATACAGCCAAATCCAAAAACCACATGATCATCTCAATTGATGCAGAAAAGGTTTTTGAAAATTCCAACATTCATTCATATTCAAATCCTTACAGAAAATTGGAACAGAACACCATTACCTCAATTTGATAAAAGCAATCTATGATAATACAGTGGCTTACTTAATTCTAAATGGGGGAAAACTGAAATATTTTACTACCAGATCTAACACAAGCAAGGATGTCCTCTATCACCACTCTTATTCAATATGGTTCTGGAATCATTAGCTAGAACTGTACAAGAGAGAAATAAGAATAGATAAAGAAGAAGTTCAGCCGGGTGTGGTGGCACACTCCCAGCACTTGGGAAGCTGAGGCAGGAGAATTGGTGCAAGTTCGAGACCAGCCTGGGCTACAAAAGTGAACTCAAGGCCAGCCTGAACTGCATAACGAGACCCTGCCTCAAAAAGACAAAAAATAAAATAAAATAAAATAAAGAGGTTAAACTATCATTATTTACAGATGGCATGATACTCTATTCGGAAGACTCCTCCCTCCCCAGCAAAAAAATGCCACAAGAAGCTACTAGAATTAATACACAAATTCAGTAGCATAGTAGGTTACAAAGTCAACACACAAAAGCCAGTGGCATTCCTCTACATTAACAAACACACTGAGAGGGAAAATAGGGAAGCAATAACTTTTACACTAGCACTGCATAAAATTAAATACTTAGGAATTAGCCTAACTAAAGAAGTAAAAGATCTATTCAGCACAATTTGTTATAGCCAAATCTTGGAAACAACCAAAATGCCTGTCACCTGAAGAATGGATGAAAAGGCCATGGCGTATTTATACAAACGGAGTATACCTCAGCGATAAGAATGATAAATTTGGAGTCTTCATACATAATTGGATGCAACTTGCAGATATGATCATAGTTGAAATAAACTAGACTGACATGTGTAAATATCATATACTGTAAGAACTCAAAAAAAGAAAAACAGAAAGATATAACACTGTGAAATAGAAAGCGAGAATTTAAGGATTAAACAACAAAAAGACAGCAAGGAAAAAAGTTAGGAAAAATGGCAGGGGCAAAATTATACATTTATGTATACAAAATTGTTAAGACAGTGGTCCTAAGAACTTCCACCAGGTTTTTATTTTTTATTACTTATTTATTTATTTATTTATTTATTTATTTATTTATTTATTTATTGTTTCAGAACCTTTGTTTGTTTATTCACTCATTTTTATGGCCGGCTCAGCCCACCCCGAGGGCAGGGCTGGCGCAGCATGTGGTGCCGGGGATCGAACCGTGGTCCCTGAAGCCGCCCAAGCTTCCCCAAGCTGGGGCTTTAGACCACTGAGCCATCCCGCCGGGCCCTCCACCAGGTTTTTAAAACTAGCAGTTAATTGGTAGAATTCTCACCCTCACTAACTATATATGCTGATATATGTGAACTAAGCAACTGCTCTGAGGATAGCAATGTGTAACACTAAAATCATATCATTCATATGGAATACATATCATTCTGGTCTTCTGAATGAGTTCTGCTTCTAATGTCGTATCAATTATTTCTATACTCTCTCAAGTAAATACTTGTTTTAAAAAAGAGGTAATAAAAAGAGCAAGAGACTAGAAAAAATGTCATAGGATTGTCTTGATACTATTTTGTATATGGTTAGATTTCTGAATTTTAGTGAAAGAAATGTGTAATTGTTTTTTGCATATTCTACAGAGATTTATTAGAATATCAGTGATTGATGGTAAATACCAGATCCATTCTATTCTATGGATGAATATCAATATTCATTTGATATTCAGCAAAAATAGTGATGTTAAGCTCAAGTGCCTATGTTACAGGGTGATAGTATCATTAAAGTTCTCTTCTGGAGGGTTAACAGCTAAAGTTTTCAGACCAAAAAATTAGAGAAATAGAAGAACTACAATGATAATCAGTATTTTGGCCCTGCCCTGCTAGGTCACTGAGGACTCAGGACATAAGAGAATCTATACTGTAACATCCTATAACTCAGTGGTGTCCCAAATTTTTTGTTCAAGTAGATTATAGCACCACATAGAAAGGGGATTGACAATGTATAGTGTGCCTAAGGAGAGTCATCTAGAGAGAAAACATTCTCTCAGGCTCTCACAGAGAGCAAACTGTTCAAGCAATGGCTGTGACTCATCCACGTGGCTAACACTGACCTAAGATCTATAAACTGCCATACATTGTTACAAGGTAAATCCTAAGGGGATATGACTGAACTCATCAAATACAAATGTTACATCTTTTGTTACACAGGTCTTGCCTTATCTTGCTCTTACTTATCCAGGAGAAAAGTCTAACCACTAGGTGTAGGAAGTAAAGCCTTTTTAATATGCTGAACTGTAAAAGCCTCAAGTCAGCAGCTTACAACATTGCCAGTTCTGTTGATAACCCAACACTATTATGGATTATTGGACTATATATGTACATCTACTTCCTCTTAGTTCAGTGAGAAGACTATTGTACTAATAGTGTTTAGAAAAGGTATCATGTCTGCATCTTGTACTCAAAATAACAGTAATTAAAAAAGTAATTTCACCCTTTTTTACCATGGGAAACTGACGCATGATCTGTGGTCATTTGACCTGGAAAACTGAATATATATTTTAAGAGAATTTTAGTATTTGAGTTCTGCACTTGAAGATATTACTTATGATAAATCAAATGTCACTTGAAGTAAATTCCCAAGGAATATATGTACAGGCCATTTTAAAAATCTGTGTATCTGTTTCTACCCATACGATTTTTTTTAGTATAAGTGACTAGTCTAATTTGTTGTAGGCCAGGAGCATGAGATGGAATGGGATGTCCATTCTGCTTTTCATATCCAGGATGCTCTTTTTGTCAGAACAGGACAATTATGCTGATTTTTCATCATCCTGTTCTCCATCATTAAAATCCATCATTAACAATCAGTACTTATGCATAACTGTTTATAATAGTATATACATTTTTCTCTCAGACTTTACATGGTGCTGCATAGGAACCAGGCATTCCTAACAGTGCATAAGTGTAGTGCAATAATTACTTTCTTCCCCGCAATCATTTAAGGTATATTTTACAGAAAAAAATATTTCAAAGATGCATTTTTGTAGGCTGGTTCAATGCATGTGAATTTCTGGCTTTAAAAATACTTGTTTAGGGCTGGGGAAATAGCTCAGCAGTCTAAGAACACCCAACTTCAATGCCAGTATCATGTGACATGTTGGCTTTGAAAACCCAGGAATACTATACTGGCCACCAAAACTGGGTATGATAGTGCACTCCTGTAATCTCAGCACTTGAGAAGCTGAGACAGGAGAATCATTATGCGTCCAAGCTGTGTAGTGAGACCTTATACCAAACAAATGATTAAAAAAATTTTATAAAGCTACTTGTTTAATGTAGTTTAATGGAAGCATATGTTTTTTAAACATTGAGTTTAGTGTAACCTATCCAACAAAAACTCAGTGAGATTCTTGGAAAAGATACATTTTTACATATCTTAATTCAACCTACATTTTCCAAATTGAGTATTAACTAGTAACACATTAGATAACAATAGCCAACAACTAGAAAATAACCCAAATGTACTAACCTTCTACATGTATTACATCCAAGATTTTTACATGCATGTATTAACTTTTTTTGACATACACGACAATCCATAAGACAACCGACTAATCCCTTTTTGCAATAAAAGAATTTGTCATGTAATTATTTATAGTAATACTTTATGTTACCTGTAATGTTATTATGTATTTGTAAAAGTTTCATAGTTTTCAAAGCCTAAGCACTCTTATGTTTTGTTCTTAAAATTCAATGCACATGATTAATAGGTCAACACAGCTTTCATTAGAAATTCCAAATATTAGGGCTGGGGAGAAAGCTCAGTAGAATGAGCGCTTCCCTGAAAATGCAAGGACCTGACTTCTATCCCTGGTTCAAAACAAAACAAAACAAAAGAATAGAATTCCACATCTTAAAGCCTTATGGGGCTTAACATACTTAAATTTCATTAGAAAGTTGGTCCTAAGTTAAGCACAAATAATTTTAAAGTAAATATAAGTCAACTGGATATTAAATAGGGCTAGTAGTACTTAAAAGGAAATTTCTCCTTTGCTTTGGCAATAAAGGAATTTTTTCTTTAACAAATCTTATGGGGGATTTTACTTAAAGAAAGCAAAACACATGCAAAGTATTGAAACTAGTGTGATTTTGAAAAACCTTATAGCATATTAGAGAAACATCTATTTATATGTGATTTCCGATATTAATCATATAACAGTGGTTTGATCACAAAACAATCATTAAAATTCTTAAGTCTAGTTTTCATGTTGTCCAGCAAATTGTTGACCTGCTTACACACACGTGCATGCACGCACACACACACACACACACACACAATTATTATCAGTGCATAAGTTAGTTAAAAAATATAAATGATTTCACATGCTCAGAATCAATTTCATTTACTGCCTCTGGAATACTGGATTTGTACTCTGCCCCATAATGGAGGTGCCTAGGATCAGATGGAAGAGTCACAGGGCCTGTACCGACCTGGACTTCTCAGATTTTAATGTGTGCATATGTGCATATGTCACCATCACAGATTATAAGTGATGGCAGCACCGATATGCAAGGGTCTGGCTTTAGTGTCCAGTTGAGGCTATTCCCACCTAATAGGGAGAGGTATTCTTACCCTATAAGGAAAGTGCTTCCTTATAAAATTCACCCAGAAAAGTCTACACACTGTCTTCAAAATTCATTGCACATTTATCATTTCTTTCAGCCCTGCATATCTCACCTGTGTTTCTCCTGGTGTGAAGAGGGAAGGGAAGGCTACATCCTAACTATTATGATGCAAAAATTATAAAATTCTTTAAACTGTAAAATTTTCATTTCCTGTCAACCTTTTCCAACACTCTTTTCCTAGCAGTAGTTATTTTCGATTCAAAACAAGATAGTCCCCTTGAAAACATTAATGCATCACAATGCTAGTATTAGGAAACAGCTCAAAGGAGAGTAACATTTGATTCCTGTTCTTCAAAGAGCTTACAGTATAATATAAAGATAACATACACTACAAAGTAGAAATCTGTGTGACATTTTGTTTAATTTTCAAAGTGTCATCATTACTTCTTATTTCATTTTGGTTGCATAACCTCTGCTTGAGCACTTCTAGGGATTGAATACTTAAAAACCCCTCTTTCCAATTTGAATACATGCTTCTTGACACCTCAGTCTTGGCTCTTCAATCTGTGCTAAAAAAACTAGGATGGGGTTAGATCTGCAAACGTACACTCAGTAAGTATGTGATTAACTAAAGAAGGGCCATGTGTAGGACAAATCGCATCTAAAGAGCATCTTAGGAATAGAAATTACAAATGATTCTTTAAATACAGCAGTGTGGGGCCCCAAAGAATTAAAACAGAAGTCTGTTGTTGGTTGACTTCTTTAGCCATTCTTTCTGGGGTGGGATGGGATGTAAGAGTTGTTTTAATTTGCATTTTACCAATGGCTAGTGTGTGGATTGTTTTTCATGTATTTATTAGTGTCTAGTATTAAAAAAACAGAAATCTGAGAACTCTTGAAGTTATTTGTATCCAGAGAGTTTTGGTTCAAATATCATAAAGATCTGAGAAGAAAAGCCAATGGGGGCACAAATATGACATCTCTACCCCACAGCCAAGGAGCAACTTAATGAGGGACAGTATCTCCTCTCTCCTAAGGTCAAGGACTCCACTGGAGAAGGTGTGATGGCCTTGGTGGCCTTGGTGCTGTACCTGTCTGAGAGCAACAACTCTGCTTTCTTTCCCATCATTCCAAAAGCAAATTGCTGAAACTGGGACCACCTACAAATAACTCTGATGTGTGATTCTTCTTAAAACAAGTATTGTGGCTGAAGTAAATCACTGCCCAGCTTCCAGGCATACGACAGCTGATAAGTTGCTCACAACCCACACTGCAAGGATCAATGTGCTACAGCATAAAGATGGAAAACAGCAGCTGGTAACTTCATACATTTCTCTTTTCTTAATATCTCAACTTAAGTCATTGAACATCCAATTGTTTATTTTCTTCTAAATTTTTTATAGGGTAGTGAACATAGGGGTAGTCAATACAGCATTTTCATAAATGGGCATTATCATCCACATTCGAAATACACAGAGAATCTTCCACTATCCTCCTGTAAAGATTGCTAGTGTATGTCTAGTGCTATTCATTATAAGGTTGGAAAAATACCTTAATAGGTGGATAAGTAATTTTTAAAAGAGGAAAATTTATAAATATAAGTTCATATCAAATTAATTATATTTATTTAAACAACTACTTTTGTACATCTCCTATGACACTGTAATCCAGCATAATGCAAATGCTATCTTCTGGTTTGGTCCTTTTGTTTTTGGTTGCTAAACAGAAGACTAGTGCATAGCATTACCTATTATTATTATTTATCATGAATAAATTTTTCCTCACATTATCCAAAGTAATTCAGGCAAACCTCAGGTTTTGGAGTAGTTAATTTCTGAAGGTATTTCTATTCTGATTCTGCAAGCACTATTACAGTAATTTATACACACCCAGAAAAATATATTGAAACTGTGATTAAAGAAATGACATCAAAATGGTAATGAAAATATGCACAATATTCTATAACATGTTCTCGAGGAGTATTGGGTATACCTTGATGTTGGAGGAGCATTTTTAGGTTGCAATGGTAAAGAAACAGTCTACTCACCACTGAGTCTCCCTGAGTGCCTTAGGTTTCTGATTTGATGTGGAGTTTGCTGTTCTCCACACTAGTACCTGGGCTGCAAAGCACGCTCTTTGGTGAAACTGACTGATGATTTCCATGCATCATAAAACCAACTCCCAGAGCTGCATGAAGCATGTCTGTTGCCTACTGCAGGAATCAGACATCCTCTTTGATCTCTTCACAGTTATTTTTGTACGGTGGTCCATGGATCAGCCTTTTGGGAGTATTCTAATCTCTCTCAGAGCAGCTGCTCTGGGACTCCTCACTGTGCAAACAGAACTCAAGGGCCACAGCTCAAATAGAGAGAAACTGTAAAAATGAAGGGCAGCTAATTTCCTCTCGGATTCATTAAGGTCATGGTATTCATCTTTTCACAGAATGAAATGAGGCAGTCAGTCTCTGACCTCTTTGGGAAGACTTGCGAGTAACGTTGAGTAAAAGGGTTTTGTTCTATTAAATCATGGGTGTGGCCATCCATGCTGGTAATCCCAGCACTTTAGAGGCTGAGGCAGGAGAATCAGTGTGAGTCTGAGAATAGCGTGGGCTACAACGTGAGCCCAAAGGCAGCCTGAAGTGCACAATGAGACCCTGTCTCAAAAAGACAAAAAAAGAAAAAGAGAAGTACTTGGTGGCTGAAATCTTTTTTTTTTTTTTTTTTTTTTAAGTTTTTATTTTTTTTGATTTTTTTTTTTCTTGTTTCAGAACCTTTATTTGTTTATTCACTCATTTTTATGGCCGGCTCAGCCCGCCCCGAGGGCAGGACTGGTGCAGCATGTGGTGCCGGGGATCGAACCGCGGTTCCTGAAGCCGCCCAAGCTTTCCCAAGCAGGTGCTTTAGACCACTGAGCCATCCCGCCGGGCCCCGGTGGCTGAAATCTTGAGAGACACTTCTCTTTGCCTTTATGAAGAGGAGTAACTGGATGGGTTATTACTGTATCTTGTTATATTTGATATAGCACAGGGAATTTTCCCTTCACACCTGGACTTTCTGTATTATCACCTGTCCTGCCAGTTGGAGAGGTATAGGAAGTCACAATACAAGGCATGATTAAAAAGTACAGTGACTGTTTAGATTAAAACATAGCTTATTATAGTAGAAGATCCATTCTCAAGACAGTGGGATAAGTATATTCAAAGTGAGGAAGAGCATTTTAATGGAAATGTATCATTGTGGCAGATCACTTAATATTTTGACCACATTGTGTCTAAAGAACATTATCTTAGAGCTAAGCTTCTTCTAGTTAGGAATGCTTACCAAGACAGAGTCATTTTTCCCTTCAGTTCTGGCATTTTCCAAGCCCTTGATTTCTGGCTCTGCTAGTGAGATCTCTTTGCATGGAGTTAAAGGAGAAAAAGGCAAAGGCATCAAGTAGGTATATAGGGCATAAATGAGGACAAAGCTATAAGCTTGAATATCTTATAGAATTTTACTGCACAAAATGTAGATAAAAGCGTTAATGTCAAGAATGAAGTTTATAAATCTTAAAGATGTTTTAGTAACATGGGGGTTTGTTATATGCTTAGGGAAAGCATGGAAGTAATAATTATCAAAGATTTTAGAATCATCAGCTATCAACAAAGTGCAAACCTAAACTACATTTGATATGATACTGTACACAGCCTAAGATGGCTACAGATAACGTGTTGCTGAGGTGGTAGAGAAAATAGAATGCTTATTTATTTTTCTTAGTAATAATGTAAGATTGCACTATAGCTTTGAAAAAAATCTGCTAAAATGTTAGAAACTGAGTTACCATAGGTTCTGCCACTTTCTTTTTTCTTTTTTTTTTTTTTTTTTT
>PVJA010050004.1:0-13482 GCA_004027025.1 Myocastor coypus | reverse complement strand
TAAATTACATTTTGGTGTATGAAACACAGAACTGAGGAGAGACATAGCCTTTGCCATTTCATTCTATTTTTATCACTGAGACCAAAAATATCTAAGATTTTTTATATAAAATATAGAACTAAATCTGTGAAACTAAACTCAAAAGGAAAGTTTCCTTCAAATCTTGCAAAACAAAGACTTTCTAGCCTGAAAGTAAAAAGCATGGTGGTTTCCAGATGTTAAGCCATTTGTAACTCTCAAATACATTCTCTGACTTGCATACTGAAACCTTAAGTATTTTAGTGAAGGATACCTTTATGTTGCTACAAGACCCTAACAGATATTAACCTGTAGATAGATAGCCCTTAGGTTGCATAGTGTACCAACTTGCTGATAGCAGAGCTTTTCTGACCCCAGCCTTCAGAATGTAAACACCCAATTATTACTTTTGTAGAATGAAAGTTCTTTTTATTTCCTCAGATATTTTATCAAAACATTTAAAAAAATACAGGGACTGGGAAGATAGCGTGGTGATCTCAGTACCTGCCTGGAAGTTACAAACATCTGAGTTTGATCTTCAGTACTACATGCCATGCTGGCCCCAGAACCCAAGGCATGCAGTGCAGGTCCCTAACCACAAATGGTAGTGCACACCTGTCTTAGTTACTTTTTACTCATTGCTAGGACAAATACTCAACACTCAAAATGAAGGAAGGAAAGGTTTATCTAGCTCACAGTTACTGGAGGTTTCGGTCCACGTTCAGCTGGCCCAAGGTTCAGTGGAACAGAGCAGAGAGCAGCCAGTTCATGGCGGTGGTGGAACAGCAATAATCATGACAGAGACAACCAACCAATCAGTGTAACAGAGAGCAACAGTGTGAGTTTGTCTCTCTGTCTCTCTTTAAATTACATCAGTCTCTCTGCCTTAGCCTATTCGCCTCAGGCCACACCCATAATCCCAAAAGTGCTCACGCATAATCCCATCAGTACTAAAACACATAATCCCAAGGATCATGATTCAAGTCTCAAGCTCTAGAAGTCCTTTCTAGAAATATACACTAATCTGACTTATTTATTTTTGCATTAATTATTGTTTCCTTTTCAAACAGCATAACTGTATGGCTCCATATTTATTATAATTTTATTTTTTATAGTTTTTCATATTTTTATGAAGCATTTTCTTTTTTTTTTTTTTGTCTTTTTGAGACAGGGTCTCGCTATGCAGTTGAGGCTGGTCCTGAGCTCACTTTTGTAGCTCAGGCTGGTCTCGAACTCACACCAATCCTCCTGCCTCAGCCTCCCGAGTGCTGGGATTATAGGCATGTGCCACCATGCCCGGCTTGATATTCTATTTTAAGGAAAGAAAACAAATAATAAAATGATACTGAATTTCTAAACAAGAAGATAGGAAACTAACAATGATTATTATATTGTAACCCCAGCTTTTGGGAGGCTGCAAATAGGGGGATCTAGTAGTGAGACTCTGAACTGTCCATAGGCCCCTCCCTAAAGAAAAAAACAAACAAACAAAGACAAAACATGGATAACGTTTGAGTTTTGTTTCCATTGTTTTGGACCAACTACATCCAACTAATTTGAATTGGAACTTCCTATCTCTTGTTTGTTTTCTTACTTAAAGGCATATGAACAGCAAAATTTCACAAAAAGAGAAATAGGAAGAGTGGGCCAAGTGTCTAGAGCATGTGACCATTCAATACCAAGGGCTGTTGTATCTGCTTTCACTCATTTCCTCAAGTCTGTAACTGAAATCTTGAGCATATAGATTCAAAATGTCAAAATACACTGGTTATTTTGATTAAAATATAGGTCAATTAACATAATTATGGACAATATAATTTTTTCTCAGAATGACTCATGGTTTCAATAAAAAATAGTAAATTTTCAAGTAAAATTTTTGAAAACCAATATTCTTAATAATCATTATATTCATCCCCCAAAAACTATAGTGAGACATAAAAAAATATTGAGTTTCCATATGTAACCATATACCATCTAGTGGGGTATACAGACGTGTCTTATAAAGTTTAAGACTACAAAATTTTAAAAATGATAGACAAGTTTGCTTTTTTCTTTTACTGGGAACCAAACTCAGGACTTCACATTTACCATAGTTTTCTGATCAATAGAAATCATAAACTATTGCTACAAATACAACAATGTAGCTGAGCCAAGCAGAAAATTTTGCTCCTTTGTTTTGGTTTACATTAATAAAAATATTTTAATTATAAAAAGAAAATAAAGAAATTAGCAGGTTTTTTAAAACTAACTTTCAACATCTGTCCAGCAGATTAACTGAAGATATTATCTATTGTATTTGTTTTATTTCTTTTTCTATGTATTTAATACGGGGTCTGCAGTACCTACAGGGTCGCACTATATAGATTGGACTCAGAGACATGGACTCAGCCTCCCAAATATTGGGATTACAGGCATGCACTACACCACACCCAGCCTTATATTAGAATGTTTTAAATATGACTTCATTATCATGAAATTCTTTAGTTGTTCTTTGTCCTGGAAGTATTTCATTTCTCTATTATACTTGAAAGAAAGTTTTGCAGGGTATATCAGTCTGGATTAGAATTTGTTTTCTTGCTAGACTTGTAGTACTTTGCTCCATGATCTTCTTGACTTGATGGTTTGTAAAGATAAATCTGCAGTTATTCTAGTGGGTTTTCCTTTAAATATGGTCTGTTAATTCTCTCTAGTGGCTTTTAGTATACTGTTCCTGTGCTGAATTTCTGGGATCTTGATTATTTTATGTCTGGATATGGATTTAATTGGGGTGATGCTATTCAGAGTTCTATATGTTTCAGTTACCTGAATGTCAAATTGTTTCCCCATATTTGCAGTTTTCTGGTATTATTTCTGCCCATATTCTTTTTAGGTCATTTGTACAGATTCATCTTTCCAATTGATGCCTAGTAGTCTTATGTTGTTCATCTTTGCATTGTCTTACAGATGTTGAACTAATTTACTGAAAGATATTCTAGACATAGATTGAAAAGACCACAACTCCATGAAGGATAATAAAGAGAACCCACCAAATAGGGCAAACAATTAAACACAGTAGAAAAAGAGGTATGTAACAACAGTCTTTCAACTATTCTCTTGCATACAAAAGCAAAATATTTCCAGCAGCATATTCTACAAATGGACTTCCCCTATATATCATGATTCCGTCTGGGTCTATAGGGTAGATATTGAGGAAATAGCAGTAGCTCAGTCCCACAAGTTACACCTGGGAGCTGGTAAACACGATGGACACTATCTGTGTCTACAACATACTAGAATGCTGTATGATATCCCTAAACTGTTAGGAGTTCTTGTCATCTATTTGCCATTCCAGTATTTATGTTTATATGATATGTTTTGTTCTCAGTAATTCTTCACTAGGATGGAAAATTTTCTTAGCTGATATTTTTATGTATATTAATCTATTCAAATGCTATGCGAGAACTCTGAATTGATTAGAGACTCATATATATGATGCCCAACATTCTGGCCTCTAAGGAAGATTCATGATTTAATATGAATTTTGGAATATTATTTTGAAATAATTTAATTTTTAATTAATTAATATTTAATTCGTTTTCAGAATATTGTTTAATTATAAATTTTGTTTTATGATTCATACCATAACTTTGACTCACAATCTATTTATAAGACATGTCATGGCATTTTCTCCTAGTATTAGACATTTTAAAAAGAAAAAATACATATATATGTACATATATATATATATATATATATATATATATATATATATATGATAGATATACAGCCATTTTCTCTTAGTTCACTGAGAATAAAAATTTGTGCTAATATTTTTTAGACAAGATATCAAGTCTGCATCTAGTCTTGAATAAGTACTATGAAGACAACAATATATGCTAAATTAATTATTGTAATCACTCTACTAATTTACTTTTAAACTTTTTCATTGCTATTTTAGCTTTTTTCTCATTAAAATGAGTAAAAATTAAAAGATAAGCTATTAAATATGACTTCATATATGATCAATTCTAAATAATAACATATGAAGAAAGATATTAATATATTGTATTCCTTTTGTAGTTCAACCCCAATGTGTGGATATAATTCTGTGCATTATTATGTGAACTTTGAACATTTGAAGATTTTGTCACTAAGTCTTTTCTTTTCAGTGATGTAAGAGGTAACAGTGACTTGTAAAGTATTGCCTTCTATGTTTTAAATGACATGTTAATTTTCATAGGAATAGTTATCAGTTGCCCTTTGTTATAGTTTATGTATAGTTGTTCCCCCCAAACTTTCATGTAGTCATTGGGCAGGGACTTCTATTGATTGAGACTTGCCTCATGAGTCACTGGGATTATGTGTTTTAGTACTGATGGGGTTATTGGTCTGAGTAGGACTGGGACTATGGGTGTGGTCCAGTGCAGATATTCTAAGGCGGAGAGCCTGAATGCAATGTGAATAGAGATAGAGAGACGTACTCAAGCTGTAGCTGTTGCTCTGCTGCCTTGTTTGGTTGCCTGCCTTTGCCACCATTTTGTTGCTGTTCTGCCACCATGAACTGGATGCTCTCTGCCCTGTTCCACTCAGCCTTGGGCCACCCGAATATGGACTGAAACCTCCAGTAACTGTGAGCTAATAAACCTTGCCTTCCTTCATGTTAAGTGTTGGGTATTTGTCCCAGCAACAAGTAAAAAGTAACTAAGACAGAATTTGGTACCGAGAGTGGGGTCGCTTCTGTGACTATACCTAAAAATGTAAATTACAAGCTTTTGGGAATGGCTTACAGGAAGAGATAGGAAAGGTTCGGAAATGTCAGCTACAAGCAAAGCACTGGAACAACTTCAGCAGTTCTCTTTGGGCGATCCTGGTCAGAGCTTAGACCAGAAGATTGACAAAAGGCCTGCCTGTAAAGACCAGGCTGAGACCTCTGCTGGATAAAAGGGCAGCATTGGTCACTGGACTCCAGATGATCTGTGCTATGGATTGTCTGAAAGTCTATTGGAATTTTGCTCGTGCCCAGAGACTTTGCCTAAGACTGAGATGAAGCATGGTGGACTGATTAATCTTACAAGAGATATTTCAAAGCAGCAAACTATTGGGGCAGTGGAATGGCTCTTACCCGTGGCTTTTATCCAGATTCATGTTGAAAATCAAGAGCAAAGAGTCATGCAGGATGATTTAAAATGTGACTTTGGCCAGAAAGGAAGCACTAGGAAAGCTCTGGACTGCAAAGATGGAGCTAAAAGGATTTACATTGCTGGGAAGGTACTAGAGAATCAAAAGGGTGACCTGAGGGCATCACAAGAGGCAATAGCTCTCCACCCTTTGCAGCCTCAGAATTGCCAGGGAGAGAGACTTTGCCTTGAGAAGAAAGCCACAGAGACCCAAGTACCAGAATGGCGACAGCAGCCAAACCAGGTTCCAAAATTGTGCCCACATGGAGAATATGTTTTTCAGAATCAGGGTCAGAGTGCTCAGCGATCTAGGTCCTTGATTCCTTCAGCCAAGAGAGAAGGAAGCCCAGCTACTGCTCTAGCTGATAGCAACCCTTGGCATTACTGACATAGGCATATACAGAATGTGAGAATTCTGAGGTTAAGGCTTTCACCTCGATTTCAGAAGAAGGCCTGGGAAGCCAGGCAGTGTGCCCCTGAGAGAGAAGTGAGTAAAGCTGGGTGTGAGAAGCCTGTTCAGCGGAAACCCCAGAAGTTTGGTAAGCCAAGAACGTGGATCGTGCTAAGAGGGAGCAAGCCAGCCTAAGACAAAAGCCATGGAAACTACCAAGAGTGTCTTAGGGACCAAGCTGCATGGAGCCCACGACTCAGTGCAGGCTGCTTCTGATGTTCCAGTTAGAACTATGGGATTTAATGTTTACCCTTCTGGATTTTCGACATATATTGGTCCCAATGTTTTGTATTACCTTGTTGTTTGCAACCTTTGAATTGTACTGTTTATCTGATGCCTTTGAATGTTGAATATGTTTAACTCTTCCATTGTACAGGGGCTCACATTTGAGAATTTGCCTTGGATCTTGGAGGAGATTTGGGATTTGGACTTTTCAGCAATGCTGAAACTATTGGGATTTTGGCAACTCTTCCAGGTGGACTAAAATGTCTTTTGTAAAAAGGGATATGTATGAGACTTTGGGGTTCTAGGGGCAGAATGTTATGGTGTATGTCTAGTTGTCCCCCCAAAGCCTCGTTTAGTCATTCGGCAGGGACTTCTATAGATTGAGACTTGCCTCATAAGTCACTGATATTATGTGTTTTAGTACTGATGGGATTATCAGTCTGAGTAGGGTAGGACTATGGGTGTGGTCTAGGGTGGATAACCTAAGGCAGAGAGCCTGATAGGAATATAAAGAGACAGAGAGACAGACTAGGGCTGTTGCTCTGCTGCTGTGTTTGGTTGGCTGCCTCTGTCACCATTTTGCTGCTGTTCTCTTGCCATGAACTGGATGTTCTCTGTCCTGCTCCACTCAGCCTTAGGTAGCCGAATATGGACTGAAAACTCCAGTAACTGTGTAATAAACCTTTCCTACCTTCATTTTTAGTATTGGGTATTTGTCCCAGCAATGAGTAAAAAGTAACTAAGACACCCTTGATTTTTACATTCAGTACTTTGGAAGATTTATTTGAAGTATGTATTCATAAATTTGCTTCACTTTTACTTTTTTAGCATCATGACAATGTCCTTACTCATCATTTATAATTTAATGGTTGCATTCTTTCATCGTCTTTGTCTTTTTTGCCTGATATTCAGTAGTAAAACTGTCAGTAGTACCTGTTATATCTGAAGCACAAAGATTTTTATAATCTAATCTCTAACTGTTTGCACTATCATCATCCTTTAAAAGCTGCAAGCTGTTATAAACTCTTGTGCTGATTCTACATATTGTTTCTTCTTGGATACACCCATTCGTCAAGTGGAGCATTAAATGCTATATTATGCAGTGACCACAAGTATGCTATCTTGGCCGAGTGTGGTGGCTCACTCCTGTAATCCCAGCACTCAGGAGGCTGAGGCAGGAGGATCGGTGAGAGTTTGAGACCAGCCTGGGCTACGAAAGTGAGCTCAAGGCCAGCCTGAACTGCATAGCGAGACCCTGTCTCGAAAAGACAAAAAATAAAACAAAAAGAAAAAAAAAAAAGTATGCTATCTTCAAAGTTCCATCATCATGCTTCTATGCTTCTAACATTCAATAAATGGTTTTCTTACTAATAGTACCAGAGGTGAGTCCTTATCTAGATCATTTTTGCATTCCTAGTCTCTAAAACACAGTGCAACATATACATAATGTTCACTAACTCTTCATTAAAAATTGTATAAATGAGTGCAAACTTGCATATAAATTCATATGAAACTTGATAGGCTTCCCTTGTTTACCTTACCTTCAATGTGATAAGAATTCATTGCTGGTTATTGATGATATACTTTAAAACATTATTTTTGTAATTTAGAAGCTGATAGAAAGGAAACTAAAACATGACTTAAGACACAAAGAGAGTGCTACACAGTCTGAAGACAATTTTATTAAAAATATAAATGTAAAATTATATAATTTTACATCAAATTTTTGTCATAGGAAATGTAACAGGAATCTTTTTATGAAGATTTAATTTCTGTTTATCTACTTTAAGTTAAAATAAAACTTTTAATTATTTATTCTTTGTACCTATCTCAAAATATTGTGAATATTGCTGCAAAAGTAATTAAAATACAAATGGAAGGGCCAGGGAGATAGCTCAGTGGCATAAGTACCTGCTTGGCAAGCACAAGGTCCTGAATTTAATCCCTGGCACAAGTAAAGAAAGAAAGAAAGAAAGAAAGAAAGGAAAAAACTAGATAATATGATACTTTCTTTTGAGATTAAGAAAATACAAATTTAATATTACATATCTTTATTAAAATATGGATCTTGGGGCCAGTGAGATAACTCAGTGGACATAGTGCTTAGGCAAGCATAGGGACCAGGGTTTAATCCCAAAGACTACATACTGTGCTGGTCCCTCCCGAAGACCACATACTCTGCTGGTCCCTCTCCCAGGGAGCTGGCTATAGAGTCCGGGCATGTTTGCACACATCTGTAATCCCAGCAATGGGGAGGCTGAAAACAGGAGAAACACTACAAGTCTGAACTGCATAGTGAGACTTGGTATCCATCAAATACATTAAAAGAATTAAAAATTGGTTGTTGAGGAGGGTGCTATTTAATTTCCTTGTATTTCTAGGGTTTAACTGACCTTGTCAGATATAAAAGTTATATGTTTTGTTATATAGAATTTGCTTCAATTTGGCCTTAACCACCTAGTAGAAATGTTTAACCATGAGGCATAAAAAACAAAGTCAGATTAGAATGATGAGTTGGAAAAGGCTCAAGTCAACAGCTTCTGACATTGCAAATTGTGCTGATAACTCAGTACTATTATGGTATATTGGACTGTGCATGTAACTACTTTCTCTCAGTTCAATTAGAAGAAATATTTGTACCAATGATCTTTAGAAAACTTATTTCTGCATCTTGTACTGTGAAAAACTACTATGAAGACGACAATATTCATTGTATTAATTACTGTGGCTGTCCTACTGACAGGTTCTGGAACTGACTCATTGCTATTTCTTTCCTGTTGAAATTAATAAAATTAAAAACAAAACAAAACAAAACAAAACCCAAAAAACAACAATAACAACAAAAACAAAAAATAAAAAAAAATTGATCTCCTTGAAAACATGACACCTCAAATATGCTTGGAGTTTCTTTTGGTATACTTTTAATCAACTGCATATATTTCATTAAATTAGAAAATAAATAATAAAATAATGTTAGAATTATCAAATTAAAGAGAATTTTGCTTCTGAACTTTTAATGTTCTCATTGAAACATCTCATTTTAAAGGCTAATATTTAAGTGTAACCTCTCATTAAAACTTTGTTAAATTAATATTCTACAGCAAATGCAAAACCTTTAGAGATTCTGGTTTTGTGTAAATGTGAAGAAAGATTTAGAAACTAAAGGTAACAAATAGACAAGTCTTACAAAAATTTAAAGAACAGATATTTGCTAACGGAAGATCCTTCCAATTGGACACAAAAAAGGTAAACCATGTAAAAATATTTAGGATGAAATAATTGCAAATTTACAGTAAATGAATGACAGAGGCCAATGTTAGAATTTATTATGAGTTAATAAATCTTCTTTCAAAATATCATTGCCAGGGAGAAAAAATTAATTAAAACAATAAGCTCCTTCAAATATGTTAAGTGTCTCTTTAAACAAGGGTTTCAAGACATTGTTAAAGAAAATAATACTTAATTATAAGACCAGGTATTTTAAAGTTTTAAAAAGTACCCATAACATACATTCAAGACTTAAGTCAGAACTTGAAAGAATACATGAGATTCTTTCAGGGATATTTATTGTTCTAATAGTCAAAATATAACTATTAATATGTACAGTTTATACAGAGTTGATATAATTATGTGTTGTACATAATTTTGTTCATTTGAAAAAGGAGAAATTTAGAATATATCCAAAAGTGCATAAAGTATATGTCACACCTACAGTCGTGCTTTTATTTGTAAGAGGAATATGTACTCAACACAGGAGACATGAGGACAGGGTCATCATGTAAATATAGCAGTTTTACAGAGGGAAAGTTTGTAGTGTATCATAAATAAAAGCGATTCCCTAGGGAAATTCTTGATACATTTGTGGCACATAAATGTGAGGAGTTACTGCCATGAGGCCTGGCTCAGCTAAATGGCAAACATCTCAGCCACGCTGTGGATGGAGTTCTATGTCATCCAACTAGGGAAACAACCTGAACCTTTGAGGGGACTGGCTGAGGACAATGAGAGTCTGAATTAGCTGATTACATAGGTGTTGCTGCTCTTCATTGTGGCCCCAGACAAAGCTATAGGATAGGAAGGATCTGTCGCTTGTCCCATTAACCTTCTCCTTACCTTTTTTGCATTTTTGTAGAGATTGAGGTAGACAGCAACCTGAGTTGGACTTTGTGAAAGATAGAAAATTTAATGATTTTATTTGTCAGATTTGTCATTCTGAGACGTAGTATACAATAACCACATCCAAAGAGATGCTTACATTACCCATACTTCAGTCCATGTTCACTTGGCTCCAAATATCATAGAGGAAGAGCCTGGTCAGATAAAGCTGCTTAATTCATTGTGGTTAAAAGAGATCATGGGAAGCATGCCAGAGAAGTATAGAGGTCAGGGATTGACATAAACCTTTTGTCTGTGTCTCCGTAACCCCGTAGACAGCCCTGGAAGTGTGCTCCACCAGTCCTTGGGCTGCTGTCAAGTCTAGTCCAACAGGCACAACACTGAAATAACTAAGTAAATAGACCTAAGTGATACAAGATTCTTGAAAAAGAGCACAGTACTAGAATTTAGATTCAACCTGAATGTTTCCTTCCTGGGTATCTTCCCAAAAGAATTAAAGACATAGTAGGACAGTGATACATACATAGCCTTGTAAGTCCTAGAAGCTAAATCTTGGGTGATCTAGATGTCCACACATGAATGAAGGAAACATGTTATTCGTACACAATAGAATACTTCTCTGTTCTAAAGAAGAATAAACCTGAGACATTTGTGTGTAAATGTATGTACCTCAAAAACATAATGGTTGATGAATAAATAAGGCACAGGTTTAAAAAACACACATGTCATATATAAGAAACGCAAACATAAATAACTTAAAGAGCACAATCAAAGATAGAAGAAGAAAAAAAAAAACGGGGAGAACTTTTACCAAAAGGAAGAGGACAAATAAATGGAGAAAGGGCAAGAGATAAAAATATGGATCAAAGAGTCATATATGTGTGCCACCTTTGTGTGGTGAATGCAATTGCTATGAACTACAAACGTGGTGGCAAAATAAATTTAGAAGAAGAGTGAAAACTGCCTTTCCTTTTATTTCACTTCAAATTTTATCCATCTCCCTTATTTGGTACATCTTTGAACCTACTCTGCACAGCAATACAGGACAACAACCAGCTTTGCTCTGGAGGTCAGCACCTGGCTGTCTAATTCTGCTTTCATGGCTCTCATAACACAAAACTGTAGGTTGCCTGCACAAACTTCATTAGCACTCATTCTTGGGCAAATTGGAAGAGAAGCAATTTAGTATCACAGATGTATTCTTTGATAAGTGTATTACGAAAGTTGATGGAGAAATGCTTCCCCTTCCTTACTCATCAAAGCAGTGAGGCACACATGGTTGGAGTCATTTCGCAGGATTCTGGGATACGGGTCTTGATACAACGGAAACAACAGCTGACTTCCTCAGTCACCATTGTATGCTTCTTCCATTCTACTTGTTATGCCGACCTGCAGGACTCCATTGTCCCTGCTTCTTAGATTGCACTTAAAAATTAGGACACTTGTTACCCAAAGCTTTTTGTTAAGCTGTGGTTCAAGGCATTGCAGAACAATTTCTCTTGTAAGAAAAAAATCACCAATCATATAATCTAAAGAAGTCAATGAGAAAAACTTCCAGAAAATCATTTTACTATTACATAATACATTTATCACCATTCTCGCCATGGACCCAATACCTGGCACCCACAACTTAAAGAAGGTGCAAGTAAATTTAGTACACGATTTCCATCTAGAGTTGAGTAGTTCCCAGGCAGATACATTATGGTGGAAGGGCATGGCAAAATAAAGGTACGTAGCTCATTGTGGGTGTGAGGCAGAACAGACAGTGCCAGTGAAGCAGGAGGTAGGGACCATACATAGCTCCTAAGGTCATGGCCCTAGGAACTATCCAGATAGGCAGGAGTGTACTTTGATAGCTCACTAAGTGTTCATTAATGTGATGTAATGGTAGCATATTCTTTTACTGACATGTTTATTTATTTAATATCTTATTTATTAATATCTATATACCTGATCAAATATTTATTAGTCACCCAATATTTTAATTGCAGATCTTAATATAGTGATTAGAAAATGATTGATTCTTAAAAATCACTGAAGTTACAGATAAACATAGGTAAAATGAAAAATAAGTAGTTTGAAATAGGACCCAAGGCTATTGGCACAGGGGAGCTAACTTCTGTTTATGTCTTATTTGCTGTATATCTCCAGAATAGCATCATAGCCTTTACAATTGTATGACACTATACTTGTGCAAAGTAATAGGCCAGAAGCTTTTGTGTTTTGACTTAACTAATCTGCAATATTCACACTTTAAAAAAATGCATTACAGTTTAGAAGCAGAAGTGGAAAACTTGATTTAATACATGACATTTTCTTGCCATATTAAGTTGAGTTAATCTGCAGAGAATACTTCAGAGCAACCTTGAAGTATGGTTCAAGACACAAAACATCTGACTTTCAATTACTACAGAATGCGTAGTACATAAGAAAATGATACCAAATTATAATTTTCCTTCTTTGATATTTATGGTCATAAAATGGAGAGCACATTAAAGAATGTGGCATGTCTAGTACTTCATTTGTTAAATATTTAAGATATATTAGTATCTAGTTAATGAACTCCAAAAGTTTTTCTTGAAATTAGATCACCAATTACCTGTTGGCAAGCAAACATGTAAGCCACTCTCCCAACTATAGAGCAATAAGGAAAATGCAACTGATGTAGAAAATTATGACTGAAGGGGCTGGGGAGATAGCTCCGAGGCACAAGTGCCTACTGGGCAAGTGCAAGGTCATGAGTTCAAACCCTGGTCCCACAAAAAAAAAAAAAAAAGAAAATTATGACTGAATTATGACTGACAGTTGGTTTATTTTATGATTTTGTAATATTTGTTTATTTATTTATTTGGTACAAGGTCTCACTATGGTAGCTGGGACTTATAGTTATTCTCCTGTGTCAGCCTCCTCAGTGCTGGGACTATAGACATGTGCCACTACACCAAGTTTCAGGGGCAGCTCAGCATACCTGACGATCCAGGGACAGCAGATCATGTGGCACTGAACATCGAACATGGGTCCTAGTACTGGTTAAGCAGGAGCTTAGACCGCAGAGTTATTTCCCCAGTCCAAAGATATTTATCTGGAAGCAAATATAGAAATGTTTTATAACTTAAATTTCAGCATAAATAGTAGACTTAACCAGTTGAAGGTGCAAAAATCATTTGATGATTTTTTAACAGAATCTTGCATTTTGCCTAAGAGACCCAGAATTCAGTATTTCCTTTAAATAAAAGTTATGTAGAAGGGAGCGCTCCACTGCATGTGATTTGTGCTCAGCAGCCTTCTCACAGAAGATGGTGAGCCATTTAGAGCTTTCACAATGCCAAACAGCCCACTGCAGGACCTGTGCCCGGAGTTCAGCCCCCACTGCAACAGGGGATGCCCCTTTGCAGCCGGCTTCCGTTCCATTGTGAAAGGTCACACTAGGGTGAAAAAAGCATACTCTCAGTCATGAGATGCAGTGTGTTTATAAATATATACATCAAATTGACTGTGAAATAGCACACATTTTTT
>PVJA010050003.1:0-13487 GCA_004027025.1 Myocastor coypus | reverse complement strand
GTCTCACTATGCAGTTCAGGCTGGCCCTGAACTCACTTTTGTAGCCCAAGCTGGTCTCAAACTTGCACCAACCCTCCTGCCTCAGCCTCCCGAGTGCTGGGATTACAGGCGTGAGCCACCACGCCCGGCTCCATTTCTTTTTTTAACTTTCTTTCTCTCTTTCTTTATTTTTTGTGGAACTGGGGATTGAACGCAGGACCTTGCACTTGCCAGTCAGACACTTGTGCCCCTGAGCTATCTCATCTGCCCTCCTTTGGCCATCTCTTCATTATGAACACTGTAATCTATGCACCGAACACAAACTCAGTTGGCAACCAATTAATTTAAGCGGGAAGTCACCGTCGTTAACTCAGGAGATGAAGCAAGGAGTGGGCGTCATTCTCCGAAAGAGCCAATTCATAAGTGGCCTTCGTTGTTGTAACTGCAAACAGAATAGGACTGGGCACCGCTTTCCAAAACAAGAAAAAAGAAAAACTGATAAAACTCACTTGAAAAAAAGTAAAATAAAATAAAAAAAAAAAAACTCACTTGGAAAAGCAACTCAGGAGCAGCACCAGCAGGAGCATCTATGAGCCCCTAAGTTCCTAAGCTCCAGAGCCTTGGGGGTGACACCTACACATAGCAGGGGTCCTGTCCCCACCGGAAAGTACAGCACTTTAGAAACAACCCCACTTACCAGCAGGTTCTCGTATTCCTCCTCCAACTGGTATATTGCAGACTTCTCACGCTAGAAGGCAACAAAAACAGGTTAATAATTTAATGACCCTGGGATTTGCACAGAAAAAGCAGCTCTTGCCAGGCTCTAAGGCCAACACACACAGGGCTCAGCCTGGGGTACAAAGTGAGTTCCAGGCCAGACCACATAACAAGGCCCTATGTTGTTTTAATTTTGCACTGCTCAGGTTTGAACCCAGGGCCCCACGCACAGCCAGCAGGTGCCCTACCCCAGGGCTCCACACTCCAGCTACCACGGAGGGCAGGAGGCACCAGCCACACACACTCTGGGGCACCGCAATTCCTCCCATGAAGAGAGAACAGCGCCCCTCCCCCCTCAGAAGAGCTTCCTTCTGGGCTGTGAAGTGGGAAGCCTGTGCAGGTCCCTAACTTTTGGCTCCATGCCTCCCCATGCCAGCATCCTCCCTAAGCAGATCCATCTCAGTCCCCTTCCCCCTCCATGGGGATTTGAGGAATTCCAGTCTCTCAGGAGAGAACCACAGCCTCATCTTTCAGGCGATGCAGCCTGGCACAGAGAAACCACCACCTCTGCCAAGCACTTTCTGGACTAAACGCAAGTGCGGCGAGGTACCAGGTCAGCCTTGATCTTGTCCAGCTGCCAGCGGTAGTCCCCGATGGCATTGTGCAGGCTCCGGTGGCTGTTGATATGCTGCTCCACCGAGGCCAGGTCCACACCCCAGGCCACCATGTCCATTTCCGCCTGCAGGGAGAAGAGAAAAGGAGGTGAGGTCCCTTGATGTCCCTCAGCTGCAGGTGACTCAGTCTGGGCCGCAGCAGGGGCAAATGCTGGGGTAGCAGACATGGCTCTGCTTCAGATAAAGCTAAGGATGCAGAGCTGCTCAGGAGGCTGGGGCAGGAGGCTCCTTCAGCCCAGGAGTTCAGTGTCAACCCGGGCCTCTACCTCAGACTCTACCTCAGGAAAAAGCAAAAACACTATGCATTGCAAGCACATACTGATAGATAGAAAGATGAAAGAAAGGAAGAAAGAAAGAAAGGAAGGAAGGAAGAAAGAAAAAAAGAAAGAAAGAAAGAAAGACAGAAAGAAAGAAGAGATAAAAAAAAGAAAACCAAAAGTTATTATCAAACTCAAGGTATTAATTTTAATTAATGTTGGCAAGTTATTAAAGTACGTTTGACACACAGAGTAATTTCACTCGTCATAGGGAATTTGGACCCATTCATAACACATCTTAAATCTCTTTTTTTTTTTTTTTTTGTGGGATCGGGCTTCAAACTCACAACCTTGCACTTGCCCAGCAGGCACTTGTGCCTCGGAGCCATCTCCCCAGCTCCCTTTAAATCTCTTTACACCATTCTTCTCTCTTCCCTTCAACCCTTATTCCCCTCACCCATTTAGAAAAGTTGTTTGACACTTTTCTTTCTATTCCCTTTTTTCCATTCTAATCCTCTTCCCTTCCTACTCTCCCGCCCTCATATCCCTTCTCATTTGAGTAAGACTTTGCTACCTCCCTAAATCTACCTGTTTTGCTCCTTACTTACATTTTGGGTTTATCACACAAGAGAAACAATGTGATACTTAAACTTGTGGGTCTGATTTACTTCTCTTACGATTATGGCCATGAGATGGCCTGTAATCCCCGCCCTTGGGAGGCTGAGGTAGGAGGGTCACTGCTCATTGGAGGCCAACCTGGGCCACAGTGAGCTTGAGGCCAGCCTGAACTAGACAGTGAAATTCTTGTCTTGAAAAAAAAAAGAGGGCCAAGGAGATAGCTCAGCAGCATAAGAGCTGCCTGGCAAACACAAGGCCCCAAGTCTGATCCCCAGTACCACAAATAAGGAGGGGGGGAGAGAAGCAAAGACAGACAGACAGACAGACAGACAGACAAACAGACAGACAAGGTAGGTGAGCTGGTGATTTCCAAAAAAGGCTGGGGCACAGCTCAGTGTGAGGACTGTAACCCAAGCCCTAGTACCACCCCCAAAAAATGGAACCACATGGTTCCCAGGCTCCTTCCTGGGGCAGGGCCATCACCTCAGCTACCTTCACGAACACACATGCCGAGTTCCATATCGCTTGCCCCATCTCTCAGATAAGCTCAGGACAAGCATTCCGGTCTGGTGGGGGCAGCAGCAGGAACAGCCCGCCCATTGTTCAAGCCACATGCACGGAGAGGCTTCAGAAAGGGGCACCACATCACAGTCAGATAACTTGGGCTCTGGGGACCTCGCCTCTGGCTCCCATGGCTGTTCTGGCTTTATACCAGGGGCAGCAGGTGCACACATTGGGGACAACAGCCACTCCCTGCTGGACTGGTGTGTGGTATCCAGTTGTACAGTACGGGTATCGGTGTGAAGACTAATCCATCAGCAGCTACACAAATCAGGCAGGGAAAATGAAACCCCAGCCCAGGGAGAAGTGCGCCCACCACCCCTCCCCACTGTGCCCTTAGGGAAGCAGCTGCTCTATCAACCAGAGCTCAAGGGGGTCTCTGGGAGGAGGACGAATGCAGGCCTCGATGAGGGAGGGGCGTTGGAAGCCACCACGTGGCACCTGCCCGAGCTCAGAAGCGCCATCCACCAAGGGCTCTCTGTTAGAGAGTGACACACAGCCAAGTCCAGGGGTGGCACCTTTCTCTGGAATTTAAAAGGGCTGAGGGGCTGGGGAGATAGCTCCGTGGCACAAGTGCCTGCCTGGAAAGTGCAAGGTTGTGAGCTTGGACCCCAGTCCCGCAAATAAATATAAATAAATAAATAATAAAATAAAAAGGTTGAGTCTTTGCCACAGTGTTCCTACAAAGTGACACCCAACATGAACACAGCAAATGACAGAGGGTAGCTGTTGGCTGGTACAGTTGCCACACTGATTTCAAAAACATGGGGGCTGTGAAGTTTTGGAAATCATTTGGTTCAAAGGTCACTTTGAAGATAGGTAGGTAGGTAGACAGATAGATAGATAGATAGATAGATAGACAGACAGACAGATTACATCAAAATAAAGATAAGACAAATCTGAAAAAAGTTAACTGAATGAGTGAACCCATCAATGTTTAGTGCCAAAAACCTTCACTACCTAGGAAGGAATACCCTCAAAACTCTGAAAAAGCTAATATGGGAGCACAGGCCTGCACACCCAGCTTATGAGGAGGTCCAGAGGCAAGGATCACCTGAGTCCACGAGTTCAAGACCAACCTGGGTAACAAAGGGAAACCCGATGTCAAACTGAAAAACCAAAGTGGCTGAAGAAGTTTAGAACCACGGCTAACCTGCATCCACAACAGCTAATCAGGTGTCTTCCCAGCCACGGCCACACTGCGTAACGATCCTACCACAACGTATTCTAGCATATCTGCTTTCCTCTCCAGAGAAAGATGGTTCTTTAATTGTAGGTTTTCATGCTAAAATTCCTATCTCGTGGTTTTGGCCTACTTCCACTGCTACCTGTTCATTCTAGGGCATGATTACCACGTAAGACAACCCAACAATAATTAGCACAGAAAAGCACTCAGTGGGACCCAGCTCATTCTCCTGCTGCCAAGGTTTCCTCTCCACTCCCACACCAGGGACACGATTCCCACCAGTGAGACCAGGGACACTTCACAGTGGTGGGGACCCCATGAGCCTGAACTAGAACACCCGGCCTACTCCCAGGAAAGTACAGATCTGAGCACCTCCCTCTGGTGAGGTCAGTTATCACAGAACAATGACATTATTATTTAGCTGAGTACTGGGCAAGCAGGGCAAGCAGACTGTGACCCAAGCCACCACCCCAAGGTCTCTGGGACACGGGAGCTCGTAGTCCAAGGGTCACGCTCATTCGCCAGGCTGCTACTCACCCGCTGCTGCCGCATCCACCCTAGACACTCGCTGGTGAGGCGTTTGGTGAACTCGTCCCAGCCAGAGCCGCTCTGGCACGTGTACCCTCCGCCGCCCTTGGAGCTGGCTCTCCGCGCACGGGGGACGCTGATGGCTTTGTACAGGGCTCGCATCTGCTCCTGGAGCTGGAGCAGCCTGGCGGAGAAGGCAAACAGTGATCACCACCGGGAGAGGGCCCAGGACAGCAGTGGCGAACGGACGGCACGTGGGCTGCAGCCCGCTGTTGGTATCACTGACAGCGCTAGAACGTTCGCCGAGGCTGTGCTAGAGGGCACCCGCAGGGCAAGCGTCCCCTTCCCTTGTACTCCCAGGAGTCCACACGGAGGCACAGAGGTTTTATCTGAGAACTATTTTTCTCTGTGTGTGGCTTGAAACGTGATGTGCACAACATTCAGTCCTAGGAAGACGCCGAGAGCCTGGACTATCACAGATGCCACTGCCACCACCAACGGGGTCGCACCTCAAGGGTCTTGTCCTCAAGATCTGCTTTGTGTCCCTGGCCCGGGCGTCAGGACAGCAAACTGAGACTGCACCTCTGCCTGAGTCCTGATGGCCAACTTAAGAATCCTCATCCATATCCGTTAAAGCGGATTTGATATGAGATTTTAGAAAGCGAATGCGCCCGAGGCCTCTGCTGGCCTGTGAGTGGAGGAGGTACAGAAACATCCCTTAAGGAGCTCTGCTCTGCAAAAGAAGCAGAACCACTCTGAGAGGCCGAGGCAGGAGGATTGAAAGTTCAAGCCCACCCCGAGCTCCTTGGTAAGACTTTTCCTGAAAATAAACAAATAAAAGGGCTGGGGATGTAGCTGATCACAAAGGCCTCGTTTCAATCTCTAGTACTACACAGAAAAAAAATTTTTTTTTTTTTTAAATATAAAGCAGAGGGGCTGGGGAGATAGCTCCGAGGCACAAGTGCCTGCTGGGCAAGTGCAAAGTCGTGAGTTCGAACCCTGGTCCCACAAAAATAAATAAATAAATAAAATAAATAAATAAATAAATAAATAAATATAAAGCAGAGCCCTCTTGGGCAGAAGAAGTTCACCCTTCTCGTGGCAGATTTGCGATTACACAAAAACGTGAAGGTGTGGTTTGGGTGGTTTTCCATCGGAGATACAGAAAGGTCCCGGATATCACGTGACCACGTGAGGAAGCCCCGCCCCGCAGTGGGGAAGCTGGTGCTTCCTCCAGGGGAGGGTGGAGAGGTGGCGCAGCGCTGGGGTGGGGGCAAGAGCCACCCTGCCATGCCTGGCCACCGTACCTTTTCTGATAAGCATCACAGGGCTGCCCCATGTGACGCATCTCCCGGATTAAGCCATCGGTGATCTCCATCTGGTCATTGGCCTGCGCGAAGCACTCGTCCAGCTCCCGGCTCCGCGCCAGCTGGATGCCGTCTCCATATTTCAGCTCCTAAAAGGAAGAAGGCACATGAGGGAAAACACATCGTACTGGAAAGAGAAACTTGGCCTTCTAGAAGAGCAAAACCATAGAACAGGCATCGGGGTCCCCACCTCTTGGAACTGTAAAAGATTTCTCACTGAAAGTGATGGTGTGAACTTGGGATTAGGGGGGCAACCAGGGCGATTTGGGGAACAAATTTTGTAGATGGTCTTTTAAATTTTCATTTGGATTGTAAAAGGAAATCCACAGAATGCTCATCTTCCCGGTGTTTCAATATGTTAAGAGTATCCATCTTCGGGCCCAGCAGGATGGCTCAGTGGTCTAAAGCACCTTCTTAGGAAAGCTTAGGCGGCTGCAGGGACCAAGGTTCGATCCCCGGCACCACATGCTGTGCCTCAGGGCTGAGGCGGCCATAAAAATAAATAAATAAACAACAGTTCTAAGACAAGAAAAAAAATAAAAATAAAAAATAAAAATTAAAAATTAAAAAAAAAAGAGTATCCATCCACCTTCGGTATTGACATGGACCCCTGATTGATGGTGACTTCACTGTGGTAAGAACACCACTCCAGCCAGACAGGGCAGTGCCAGGGAGCCTGAGACATGAGGACCGCCATGAACTCAAGGCCAGCCTGAACTATATAGTAAGACCCTGCCTGCCCCCAACCCCCGCAAAAATGGCTTTGAATATAGCTCAGCGCAAAAGGCCCTGGCTGGGCTCCATCCCAAGTACTAGGAAAGAAAATTCCTGTTGAAATGTAACCCCTATCATGAGCCACGGAGAGGTGGGGCACTGATTAATCCCGCCATGTGACACACGGATTTTCCCTTCCAAGCGGGGCTGCTGTGAAGGCCAGTTTGGGAAGGCCTCATGCCGACAGGGTCCCACATGACACCCTGCCCTGCTGGGGACGCCGCCTGCACATAGGCCATCACCAAATGGGACCTGTCAACCCTGGCCCTGGCCTGTGCACCTAAAAACACCCTTTCCTTCATAACTCAGCCGTCTGTGCCACTGAGTTATTAGCAAGAAAAAAAAGCACAAAAGCGCCGGGCGTGGTGGCGCACGCCTGTAATCCCAGCACTCGGGAGGCTGAGACAGGAGGATCACTGCGAGTTCGAGACCAGCCTGGGCTACAAAAGTGAGCTCAGGACCAGCCTCAACTGCATAGCGAGACCCTGTCTCAAAAAGACAAAAAAAAAAAGCACAAAAGCGACCCCCTTCACCCTCTGCTCTGAAAGAGATCACCTGTTCTAAGGGTGTGGCATTGGTTGGGGACAGGAGGGGACAGGAGGCCAGGGTGGCTCGGGCACTCACGGGTTGCACAATGAGCTCTGCCCGCATCAGACAGTCAGCGCAGTTCTGCAGCAGCTCCTGGATGGTGTTCTGGTTCTGGAGTCGGGACATGGTGCCCGTCTGCCTGCAGGGCCAAAGGCGAACGCAGCATAAGCGAGACAGCACTCACTCAATGTGGAAATGACAGCAGGACAGAAATGCCCCTGCAAAATTCATCACCCCACTCTCCACGGTCCCCACCACACTGTGTTCCTTCTCCTCCCTCTCCAGAGACCTGTGCAGACTTACTTAGTTGGTTATATGTTATTTTTTCTGAATCATTTGAGAATAATCATGCGTGAGTCTTAAAGATTTCAGCATAAAACATTCCTTTATTAAAAAAAAAAAACAAAAAACAAAAAACAAAAAACATTCCTTTATGAAACCAGTGGGTGATTTCCAAAATCAGGGAGTTCACAATAGCATGATCCTGTTGCCTGATCCACAGAGCTGCCAAGTCTCACCACAAAGCTTAGTAGCGTCATGCCCAGCACCGCCCTCAGGTCCTAATCCAGCCCAGAAGCACTCCTCTCACTGTCTGAGCACATTTCTGATGCTGTCTGTCACCGAGCTATTCCGGTCTTTATCGCTTTTGCACGTGGTCCCACAGCTGGGTAAAGTGCTGTGTCCCCAACGCCACAGGTTCCCGTGCTGAGGCCTCCCAGGGACAGACGCAACGCGGGAAGACCTCACTGGCCAGTGCGGCCAGAGGCAAAGATGGGAGAGAAGAGCTAAGTCTACAGAGCTGTTTTCTGCAACCAGAGCAAGAGACAGGGTAATGGTAAAGAAAGCACAGAGAGCCGCAATGGGAAGATGTCAAGCACTGCAAGAACAAGCCTGTCTCCTCTCAAGGTGCTCTGAGGGTGCATATGCCGGGCCATGAGGCTTATGTGATGGACATTCCCAATGAATTGCTCTCCACAGAAAACCTAGAACAGGGAAGGGTCAAAGAAGAACCCTGTGGACAGTCCACATTTTAAAGAAAGAGATACAGTTCAATGGCACCATGCCTGCCTGGCATGTGCAAGGTCCTGAGTTCAATTCCCAGTTCAAAAGAGAAAGAAAAAAGAGACTAGAGGAGTTTAACTTGCTCTGTAACATAAGAAAGCCACAAAAGTATCAGAGACTGATCTGCGTTTTATTTATTTTATTTACTTATTTATTTTATTTTATTTTTTCTTGTTTCAGAACCTTTGTTTATTCACTCATTTTTATGGCTGGCTCAGCCCACCCTGAGGGCAGGGCTCGTGCAGCATGTGGTGCCGGGGATCTGAACCGCGGTCCCTGAAGCCGCCCAAGCTTTCCCAAGCAGGGGCTTTAGACCACTGAGCCATCCCTCAGGGCCCCTGATCTGCGTTTTAATTTGCTAAAATAAATAATGTATTTCACTGCCTGCTACAGTTTCATTTAAGAGAGATTTTAAAACACACTAAATCACTGTTTCACGTTTGCAAAAAGGCTTCATTAGTGCACTGCAAGGTGCTGGAGACCCAATGGGGCTTCTGAGATGCCTGGTCCATTATTCAAGGGCAGCTTGTCCTGCTGCTGTGTTCCATGTCTCGCTACCAAACCTGACTGTCTCACGCACCTGTGTGTGTTTTGTGTACATACCGTGCATCTATGGTTGGTTTTTGCAACAAGGTCTTGCTATGTAGCCAAGGCTGATCTCGAACTGTGGTAACCCTCCTGGCTCAGCCTCCCTGGCGCTGGGATTATGGGCATGCACCACCATACCTGAGACCCTCATGTGTTTTACATAGAGTTTCACTGTCCCAAAAAAAAAAAAAAAAAAAAATCTTTTTCATGATTTAGGCTTGGATGCAGAACTCCATGGTGGAGTATTTGCCTAGCATTCCAAGGCTGTACGCTAGGAGGAGGAGGAGGAGGAGCAGGAGGAGGAGGAGGAGCAGGAGGAGGAGGAGGAGGAAGGGCTCTTGCCTGGCAAGCACAAGGGCCTGAGTTCAATTCCTGATCCTGCAAAAACAGAAGCACAAGAACAAGAAAAGAAAACAAGAACAGGTCTAGGAAACAATGGCAGCATTGGGGCGATGGGATAAGAGGACAGGAATGCGGGTCCGTCCGTCAGCGCCCACAGTGCCCGCTGCACCACCGCCTGGCAGGGAAGCACTTTCTTTCCTTCCTGGCCACCTACCCAGGTGCCTCCCTGCAAACCCGGTTCTGGACAAGCCAGCACTGGTAAGCGTGGGCACGGAGGGCCCTCCCTGGGAAGGGCTCTGGGCAGCCTCCCAGCCTCCACCCTGCCTGGACAAGCACTGCACCCGCTGCCTCCTCCTCTGCTGCCTCCTCCTCTGCGCACAGGGGCCCAGGGCTGGCAACCTGAACTGGGTGGGCTCTGCTGTCCTAACGGGTGTGAGACTCCCCAAGGGACACCGTTGAAGATCTGGTGAGAACCTCCAGAGCCAAAGAAGACAAAAGGCACCGTGGAACCTGAGGGGGCTGGAGGGAGCCCTCAAAGTAGTTCTTTGTTAGCGTTTCTTTTGTTTTGGCCTTTGTGTGTGTGGTGCTGGGGATTGAACCCAGAGATCAAACATGGATGGCAGGAGCTCTATTCACTAAGCCACACCCTCAGCCTTATTCTCTTCTCAAGGGAAGCTGGCGTGGCTTTCTTCTGAAATGTTTACAGCCGCAAGCACGTAAAAGAAAGGGTGACACTGGGTGGACAGAGACCAGAGTCTCTTAACTGATTGAACAAGGCCCACCATAAAAATCTCACGACCAACGAGCTGTAAAGGAGGAAGATAAGGGAACGAGGCAGGGCAGGTGGGAAATAGGCCAAGACTTGGCTCATGAGGCAGTTTTTCTGTGGATCTAAAGTAAATCGAGGGCCCGGTGGGATGGCTCAGTGGTCTAAAGCGCCTGCTTGGGGAAGCTTGGACGGCTTCAGGGACCGCGGTTCGATCCCCAGTACCACATTGCGCCAGCCCTGCCCTCGGGGTGGGCTGAGCTGGCCATAAAAATGAGTGAATAAACAAAGTTTCTGAAACAAGAATAAAAATAATAAATAAAATTTAAAAATTTTTTTTAAAAAGATCAACTTTTAAATAAATAAATAAATAAAGTAAATCGAAGAGATGGGTGTGGTGGCATATTCTGTAATCCCAGTGCTGGGGAGACTGAAAATAGAAAGATCACTACGAGTCTGAGCTCTGCAGTGAGACCTGTACCAAATACATAAATTAATAATATTAAACAAAAGAATCCAAAATAAAGATGCATCTTTTTTTTTTTTTTTTTTTTTTTGTCTTTTTAAGACAGGGTCTCACTATGCAGTTGAGGCTGGTCCTGAGCTCACTTTTGTAGCCCAGGCTGGTCTCGAACTCGCATCAATCCTCCTGCCTCAGCCTCCCGAGTGCTGGGATTACAGGCGTGCGCCACCACGCCCGGCTAAAGATGCATCTTAAAGGGGGCCTGGGAGTGCAGCTCAGTGCTAGAGTGAGTGCACAGGAGGTCTGAGGCCAGCACCTACCACAAAGCAAAGCTAATGACAGAACAAAAAGAGGTGAGGAGGTCAAACTCAACTGTGAATAAGTATTCCCAAAAGTGGGTGGGACAGGGTGGTGTATACGGTAACCCTGCACCTGGGAGGCTGAAGCAGGAACGGGTCACAAGTTCAAGCTAATCCTGGATAATTTAGTGAGACTCTGTCTCAAAATAAAACATTTTATGGGGCCGATGAGATAGCTTAGCAGTCTAAAGCGCCTGCTTAGGCAAGTTTGGGCAAACTACAGGGACCATGGTACTGGTCCCATGCATCACATGCCACACCAGCCCCAACCCCAGGGTGGGCTGAGCCTGCCACAAAAAAAAAAAAAAAACCTTTAAAAAATACATAAAAACTTTTAGAAGGGCTGGGGAGTACAGATGGGTGTCAGCAGGCATGATGCTGTAGGTCAATGTGCAGGCCCGGGCTCAATCTCTAGTATCCCCCCAAAAAAGCAAAGTATCCAGGTACATGCTCATTTTTAAGTGAGTTTGTGAGCCAAAATTCATTGGGCAAGATATAAGCTCAGCAGCTTCTATCCTTGAGTACTGGACTAATTATAAGACTACACCATGAGCTATGTCCAAGAAAACAGGCGGCAGGCCGATTAAACCCTGGATTAAGAGTGGGGTGCTTTCTCTACTTTAATATCCTCTGAGTTTCCGAAGTCATTGCTACCCCTCCAGATGCGCTGGCGTCTCTGTAAAGGTGCATCATGGTCTGGGCCCTGCGCACTCCAGGCAAGTAATTCCACATGCTGTTAACACCACCAAAGAAGTTCCTCCTGCCTGGCAGAAGGACTTACGTATCTTCACCACGGCCTGCCCTCGGCAGAACCCAAACCCTTACGTGTTTTGCTTGGCATTGCAGTACAGAATAACAACAGAACTGGAAAGACGAAGGTGCAGAAACGAATGAACACCAGCTACTGGACAGAACAAAACCTACTTATCCTGTTTCGTAAGAATCCCCCCCACCCCGCAGCCTTAGATGTGGCCAAAAGGCCTTGCTCGTCGAGAAGCAAAACTGAGGGTGCACAAGCGGCTGGCTCTGTCCCCCCAAAAGGCACTGGGCCATGGGAGCTCTACAAGAGACCAGGGAAAGAGAAGCCTCCTGGACAGTTCCACTGGTCACCTCAGCCCAGGGAACATCCCTATGGACTATTCAGGAGTAACTGCAGCTAGAGAGCAGGCCAGACCCCTCCCGACCACCAGAGTAGGGCTGGATCCTTCTGCCTGAGCCAAGGGACATTTGCATTTTTAAAAAGTTGTGTGAATTTAAAATTTTGTAAGTCAGATTATGTTTTTATTAAACACATAAAATTTGGATTTCTTTCACCTCACGTCTTCTGGGCTTCAGTGTTGTCATCTATTGGGCTTGATGACATTCATGATTTCTTCAGAGGGCTGAGGAAGATAGCTCAATGGCTTGGTTGCCTGCCTAGCAAGTACAAGGTCTTGAGTTCAATCCCCGGTACCAAAAAAAGTTTCTTCAGCAACTCTCCACCAGACCCGTTCTTGTTGAAAATAATGTAAAGTTTGTTCTGATTAAAGTAACCAGGGTTAGCTAGGCATGGTGGCACATGCCTGTAATCCCAGCAACTGGGGAGACTGAAGCAGGAGGATTGTTGTGAGTTCAAGATCAGCCTGGGCTACAAAGGGAGCTCAAGACTAGCCTGAACTGCATCATGAGACCCTGTCTTAGAAAGAGAGAGGGAGAGGGAAGGAGAGAGCAAGAGAGAGACAGAGATAGAGAGGAAAAGCAAGTGAAAGAAAGAGAGAGAGAGAGCTGGGGTTGTTCTTGAATTCATACAGTGCCCTTTGGCCTTTGGAAAAATGTCAAATTCCATCAAGCACAAACACATAACTTTTAAATAAATTTATTTATGCAGCAAAAGTACCTGGATTTTCAAAGTTCCTAGCTATAAAGAAACTTCCAGTACTGCTGCATGCGTTAGACATGGGAATTTTTTTTTTTTTTTTTGTGGAACTGGGCATTGAACTCAGGCCCTTGTGCTTGCCAGGCAAGTGCGTATTCTACTGAGCTATCTCCCTAGCCCCAGCCACAGGAAACTATGTCATGTTAGAAACTGAACTAAGACCACAGTTTCAACTTTAAATCACAGTTTAGTGGCACAGAAGAGGAAAGACGTCACATTTTTTCTTACAAAAAAAAGCAAATAAAAAATACTGATTTGGGTACAAGCAACAAACTAAAATAGCTGTCCTTGAAAGAGCGACATATGTCCTTCCAAGCTTTTGACTCTTCTGAAATTGTTTTATCTTTGGACTCACAGACAAATGAGTCATACTACAAAGAAGCTGCCAGCACACACACTTAAGTTCATTCTGAACTTGTTTAAACAAGTACTAGCTGCTAGCATTTATGCAGTCTCCTCCATCACCAGCTACAAGGAAAACACGTTCTGGATTTTAACCCAAATGGACCCTATGAGGACATGAACAGTACAGAATTGTTTTATTTTGCTGCATTCAAATAACATTCTTTCTTCTTTATTTAAAAAAAAGGGGGGGAGGGATGGCTCAGTGGTCTAAAGCGCCTGCTTGGGAAAGCTTGGGCAGCTTCAGGGACGCGGTTCGATCCCCAGCACCACATGCAGCGCCAACCCTGCCCTCGGGGCGGGCTGAGCCGGCCATAAAAATGAGTGAATAAACAAACAAA
>PVJA010050002.1:0-13453 GCA_004027025.1 Myocastor coypus | reverse complement strand
CACACACACACACACACACACCATAATACCAAATCCCAAGCACAAGTTGGAGAGAGGCATCCCCCTGGAACTGTGCCATGCCAACGGCTGAGTGCCTACCCACCGGCTCTCAGTGTGATGCACACAAATGTCTTCTTCTCAGCCTCACTGTCCAGTCTGTCCTGCCTCAGCCACAAGTTGCTTCATCACAATAGGCTTCCAGAAACATGGGGAGGCTTTTGCAGAAGCACTCTGCTGAACACATCTTCAGTTATCTCCGTGATGCTCACCCTGCATCCCATGATATGGGATGGGAGATCTTGTGAAACTGTTAGTTAGTCCTCTTGAGTCCTATGCAAGAAAGGGAAACGAACTAGGATCCTCTGAATTTTACATCCTCCATCTATAAGATGTTCCCACGGCTTAGAAGCTGAGGAGAGCCCCTAGGAAGAACCACCCACCATCTAAACTCACTTTCCCTCTGATACGTTCTCCATCACCACATTTTCAAGCATCTTGGAGAAAATAAAGCTATTTCAGTCTGCTCTGACTCCATTCAAAGTTTCTTATAACTATAAAATAATAAAAAAGAAAATCAAGTATTTCACCCCTGTTTCTCTCTTCTGCACTAACAGCCTCTTGATAATAGATATGCTTTACCCTAATTTGAGTGGGAAAGGCTAATAAGCTAAAACAGGACATGGTACACAGAATGTAACCAAAATTCCATCCTGGAATGCATAAGAAAGTGATCAATCTAGTTCATGATAATGACAAGATTCTCAACAAACAGATATTTATCTCACACTGACACTTACTAAAGAAAAGGGCTCAATTCTTGGGCCATTAATTTCTGACCTCCGAGAATTATATTTCTTTTCCAGGTTTTACTTTTTTAGTTTCAGGATTTTTTTTTCATTACTCTTATTCACTTTTTAAAACTAAGCCTTTGATTCATACAGATTAGAACTTAACTGCACTGAGTTGTGTTAGTAGTTGAGATCAACATGTTCTGAGAGAAAAGTAGACCCAAAGGGAAGGGGAGGGAGGGTCGGAGAGATGGAGGGAGGGAAAGAGAGAGAGAGAGAGAGAGAGAGAGAGAGAGAGAGAGAGAGAGAGAGAGAGAGAGAGAGAGACCTGGGAAAACTACATATTATATGGTTCCTTCCACATCAGTGCTTATTATCTTAATGAAGGACAAAACCATGTGCTTAAATTTGACTAACTGTTGTATAAATACATAGGAACCATATACATTTTAAGCAACACAAGGGAAAGTATTCCTTTGTCAGAGTTGATGAGGTGAACAAAGATGAATTGGACCTTACTGTAATTTCTTAAAATGGTACACTTTACAGTTGAAAGGCATTTTAGAGGCCTCTGGCAATGGTTAATGGTGTTTCCGACGCTTACAACTTCAAGGCCAGTAGTTTGCAAAACACAAGATCTTATAGAAGTGCTTTATCTATATCAGCAGGAGACTTAGAAGCCAATACTCTCAAGAAGTTAAAAGCACATAGTTTCCTTATCTCTGTGAGAAAATATATGGATATTTTGAATGATAGACAGGAGACATGTTTCTGAAAAAAATCCTTAAATAATTCATAAACTTCAGGGTCTGTTTGGGTTTTACTCAATTCTGTTGTTTCAGGAGGTTTACTGTTCAGTTAATGTTTCTTTCTCTCCTAGTTCTATCGCAGCAATCTGTCTTTCCATAAGCATCTCACTATTCAGTCTCTCTACAATCCATACATGATATTTTTTCAAAGAACCAGGGAGATTTATACTTTAAGAAAAAAATCATAGAGACTCTTTTTGCTTCATTAAGAGTTCGATCTCTTCCTAAGTCTTAGATCTTTGTAGATTTGTGAAAAAGAGACAAACTGTAACCATAATAAAAATTCAATTTTTTGATGCTCAGTAATTCAGTGTGATGTTCTGTGTGTGTGTGCGTGTGTGTGTGTGTGTGTGTGTGTGTGTGTGTGTGTGCAATACTCAGGAATGCACATGTATTTGATCTAAGAATTACCTTATGTCAGCCATGTGTCCTTGTTAAATTTAGATCACAGTCTAGGTTGTCTCCATTTCATTATTATTTTACATACTTAGACTGAAATATAAGTAGAAAGAGTATTGCAGTTGTTAATGGTGTCTGAAGAAAGAAACAACTTAAAGGTCAAATCTGAAATAGGACGTGAAATTTCCTCCCATTGTGTTGTCAAGGTTTTTCAATCATGGACGCCAACTTACATACATCAAATGCTATAGACCTGGCAAGATAGTTAGCAATTTGACATAGAAAGAAAGGCAGAGAGTATGAAAACAGCAAAATAATGAGAGCCAGCAGCAAACGTAACATTGCATTCCACATTCCATGCCTGGTGGCTTTATGATGTGTTTACCAGATGCTAGCTGATTGGAGTATGGGGAAAGCCGCTCTATGCAGCAGGTGTTTGCATTACACCGTGACCCTCCTTTCTCTCACACACAGAAACTGAGAGTATAAAGTAGAAGCAAGAGGCAGAGGGTTTTGCGCCATGCCATTAGCTCGCCTGGTAGTCATGTGCTTCTGGTAGTTTATTCTGGAATATTACTGGGTGATTTTATTTTTTTACAAATGCTTCTTAAATAATCCAACTTATATGGTAAAAATTGATCAAATCCAGGAATGCACATTGTGGCCTTCTTAAAATATTTTTGACCTTTTCTTTCGTTAAATCATAAAGTTTATTTGCATATCAGCACACACTATATTTATATAACATTATAATGTTATTTATATCTAAAGTTTCTCACTTTGTCCTACAAAGTTTTATTCTTTCCAAATGTCAAGTTTGCTGAATAGTATTATGCTTATTATACTGCTTTTTTTTTTTTTTTTTTTTTTTTTTTTTTTTTTTTTTTTTTTTTTTTTTTTTTTTTTTTTTTTTTTTTTTTTTTTTTTTTTTTTTTTTTTTTTTGTCTTTTTGAGCCAGGGTCTCACTATGCAGTTCAGGCTGGCCTTGAGCTCACTTTTGTATCCCAGGCTGGTCTCGAACTCGCACCAATCCTCCTACCTCAGCCTCCCGAGTGCTGGGATTATAGGCGTGAGCCACCACACCCGGCTCTATACTGCCTTTTAAATATTAACTTTTCAATTAAAATTTAGTTACTTTGATTTGTGTAACACTGTGGTGGTTGATACAATGTGTCAACTTGGCTGAATGACTCAGCAGCCCAGTTCCCTGTTGGTGGAAGCCCCACCCTGGGGTACAATTGGTTCCTCCCTAGAGTGTGATCAGGGCCCACCTAGGATGTGATTGGCTTTCTCCGTAGAGCGGGATCAAGGGCCCATCCTGGGGTACGATTGGTTCCACCCTAGGGCACAATGGGCCCACATCAGAATGACTGAGCACAAAAAGACTTTTTAAAGGGCTGAAGGAGTCAACACTTCGCTTCAGACTGGACCTCATCGTCTGGCTTGCAGCACGGACTCTTTGGCCTCCAGCTTGGATCTTTCACTATCCATCACAGACTCTTCAGTGTCCATGACAGACACTTCAGTCTTCCATCGCAGACCCATCAGCTGACAGAGACTTATACGGAGTGCTGCAGTGAAGTCCAGACCTCGGGACTGAAATCTTCAGTCTAGAGCATGCAGACACCCTGTGCGCGCTTCCTCATTTGACTCTGTGACTGACTGTTGTAAGCCAAACTTATAATTCCTTATAGATTGTATATTTTGTGTTAATATCCATTTCTTATATTATATCTATTCTGTTCCTCTATTCTGTTCCTGACCTATACAAACACTATGTCAGAAATTCACCGTATATATCACATTTAATCCTTGAAACATAATAATAAAATATTTTATCACCATTTCAAGTTAAAGAAATGAAGGCATATAGCTCAGTACCACAGTGCCTACCTGGCAAGTATGAGATCCTAAGTTCCATTTATGGAGCAAAAACAAAAAAATTAAATAAACAAAGGCACAGAAAGTACAATTTTACAAAATTTTTGGACTTAGTAGTTGCTATCATCATTAGGTATGGCTACTTTCAAATATGCTTTTTGTCTCTGAGATTACATTCTTTTCCCTATATTGTTTCCATATTTCCTATTTGTTTTTCATTTTTAGCTGATATATGTTGGCTTTCACCAAGTTTTAAAACCAGCTTTTAGCTTGAATACATTATTATTATTATTATTATTATTATTATTATTATTATTATTTTGTTCAGGGTCTCACTACATACATTAATCTTTTTTAAGGGAAGGTGGCTGGTGAGTACACCAGGAACTACCTATCTGTTTCTGACAAAAGCAGATACTTTTCCTTAATCCAAATGGAATTCCATATTTTTAAATTCACTTAATTTTCGGATACTATTTGATGCACATATGGACTCCTGGTTCCCTTCCAAAACAACTATATACAACCTCTGGACTTAGAGTTTACCCTTGCTCTAAACATGAGAATTAGTCATCTGATCTTTAAAGGTTCCACAGTTCAAATAGTTATGGCATGTGAAGACCCAACAAAGGGGGTTGCTGTGTTCGCTTACTTAACACTTGGTTTGGGAGAAGCCATTTACTTGTGTTGAACTCTTGGGTAGGATTTTTCTTGGATGGTGACACAGTGTCACTGAATACACAGTCCTGTGTGGGGTTGTTTTTATCAAGCTAGTGAACTTGTACACTCTAAGTTGAAGGCCAGATGATTTTCCAAGAAGTCATCTTATGGTAAATATAATGCATCTAAGGTCTCCCTTTGAACATTCTCTTAATATTGAAAATCTCAAATCTAAGGAGATTTATTGGGGCTTAGGTTTATTTCTCTATTTGAGATGCCAGTTCCCACTGATGGCCTCGTTTGCCTCTAGGTTTCTGCACAGGAATCTGCTTCTCTGAGTACCAGAGTACACTCACAAGAGCAACCGGCTTTTCCAAAATGACTTCATCACTGTCACTCTGTTCATTCATCTGTGGTTTGTCTTACAACTTTCTTTCCTACCTAAAATTAACTTATAATTTTTGCTGGTGTTTTGTCATCAGTTGCTCCATTACAGTGCAGCCCACGAAGGCTGAGGCTTGCCTGCATATGGTTACTTTTCAAGGTGTATGGGATGAAAGGTGCACTGTAAACCAAAGCAGTGTCAGTGAGACAGAGGAGGTCCAGCACATCCTTGAAACTCTCACCCATTCTCTTAGTGGGCACGGTGAGCCTCTTGACATTCTTCGCTGAATTGAGCAACAGCCATGCTTCTGACATCAAAGACACAAATCTCCAGTTTTCCTTCCTTCTGTGTTTTTGGTGCCTTATTTTGTGCCTTAATTTAATTTCATTGTATTTGGCATTTTCTACTGTGTTTTGTTATTTTGGATCACAGAAAATACATTATGATCTCTCTCTCTCTCTCTCTCTCTCTCTCTCTCTCTCTCTCTCTCTCTCTCTCTCTCTCCCTCTCTCTCTCTCTTTCTTTTTTACAAATTTAGACCAGGGTCTACAAGCTGTGGTTCTCAACCTTTCTAATGCCGTGATCCCATAATACAGTTCCTCATGTTGCAGTGACCCAAACCAAAAAGTAATTTTGGTGGCTACTTCAAAACTGTAATTTTGCTACAGTTGTGATTTCTGATGGCTTTAGGTGACCCCTGTGTTTTGGTCATGCCACCTCTGCGGGGGTCCTGACCCACAGGTTGAGAACCGCTGGCAGTCTCACTACATAGATGGGACTTCTAGTGTTCCTCCTGTTTTCAGACTCCCAAGAGTTGCGATTACAGGCAAGCACCACCACACCCAGTCTCAATCGCCTTCTCAACACACCCCAGGGGTGGGGACAGCACAGCACAATGGGGATTGGACCCCAGTCCCAGAGTACATAATAAGGCACTTTAATCTACTGAGCTATCTGGCCAGTCCTTGTAATTACTTTTTAATTATGCTACCTTGACAAATTTCCCTTGACTGATTATTACAAATGCTGAGTTCCTGATTTACTGTTTATGACTTGTGATTTTTGACATAATGTTCAGGAAAATGTCTTTAAGTCAAACATTCTTTCCTAGTGCTTTCCTAGTGCTTCTTGTTTCATCTAAATTATTGCTATCAGACTTTGTACTTTCCTGTGTCTACTGAGTTGTTGGATAATTTTTTCATAATTGATACGTACAGACCCTTTATCAATTCAAGCTTCCCCAGAAGCTTTTCTTGTGGCATTATTTCATGGCTACTAGCAATATGTCAAACATCTCAAAATATTTTATAACGTTTGTATTATAATACAAATAACATATTATAGCATCAAGTATATCTTGTGAACAATCTTACTGTCTTATGGTAATTACAATGTTTAGGAACACAGGATCCAATTCATTTGCTAAAGAGTGAAAGACTAATTTTAAAAGTCTCACTGTTGCCAGTGGAAGCAGGCTGCAGTTTGCCACTAAACAATCACTTTTTGCCACTTGCACAAGGCAACAATTCCACAATGATTCCATCCCATCTTTGTGCACTTTTTGTGTGTGTTTATGTTTCAATTCTCTACAGATGAGCAAACACTACAAAATTAAACACACACAGCTTTATGGGTGCCAGTGTAAGTACAATGTGGAGCACAGTCCAAGAAGCACTCTGGATGCTCAGTTACATTGTGTCCAGGCCAGAGAAGGCTTCTGCATCTTAAGCAATTCTTTCTGAGTTCAGTCTCTGGAAATAATGCTTTGGGTCAGTGTGTAAAGATGTCAATGGATTTTAAAGACTATACTAATGTCAATCATAACATTTCTCTTGGAGATCTCTGCCTCTTAAAACACCAACCTCATTTGGATGGACTCCTTGAGGCCTATTTTATTTTCCTTTCCCTCTCTTCTCACTGCTGCTCTAAGTAATGAATAGAGATGTGTTCTGAATTGAAATAGCTAAGCAACGTTCTGTAAGCCATGGGCATGATGGCATTTGGGGCCACTGTTTGGCATTGTTGTAGTTGGGAAAATAAAGCCACAGACCTGCAGTTAGTTCCTTCAGTGGTTTTGAATGCTTGTTGTGGCAAGGCTTAGTGCTGAGCATATTGAGAGAACTTCAAAATGAATCAAGTGAAGCCCCTGATTGGCCCACAGTGAGAATGTACATTAATTCCAGTTTTGTTTTTTTAATTTTTTGAAGAATATAAAATAGCAATAAAAAGCATTAGAAACATACAAAATTTCCCTAAACAAAGTGATAAGAATTCTTCAGTGGTTTATGTATTGCATAATGTTTTCTTCAGAGTAGTTGTTTAACAGATATAAATGAGCAAAATTGGTTTTCAAAAGTAAAATAGCAAAACAGCTAGACTGCTTATATCACATTTTATGGAGAGTTATTAGAATATCAATGATTGTCAGAAAATATCAAATCCAAGCTAAGTCAAAGATGTTTGATATTCAGAAAGCCAGTGATGATAAGCTCAATTACCTATGTTATAGAGTAATAGTATCATGAAGCTTTTCTGCTGGAGGGTTGAGAATGTAAGTTAACAACCAAAAATTGGAAAAAAAGAAGGGGTATGAAGACAGGCAATATTATGGCCCTAGGCCTTCAAGGTCAGTAAGGACTCAGGACATCAGACAACCTGTGCTGTAATATCCTATAACTCAGAAGGTGTCTCAAATTTTCTGGTCAAGGAGATTATGGGACCTCAGAGAAAAGAGATAAATGAACTATAGTGTGTCTAAAGAGAGTCACCCAGAGAAAAATATTCTCTCAGGCTTTCACAGAAAGAAAACTGGCCAAGCAATGGCCATGACTTATCCCGAAGGCTGACACTGACAACAGTTCTACAAAGCACTATACATGGTTCTAAAGTTAATCCTGAGGATTTGACCTTGGAAGATACAAAAGATGAATGTTCTGTTATACAGGTCTTCTTTTGACTTGCCCTTGATCACTCAGCAAAAAAGCTTAATTACGAGGCATGAAACACAGAGCTAGATTGGTGAGATGAGCTATATGAGGCTTGGATCAATAGCCTCCAACGTTGCAAGTTTCACCAGTGGCCCACTGCAATTCTGGAACTTTGGACCATGTATGCATCTGCTTCCTTTTAATTCAAAGAGAAGAATTTTTTTTCTTTCCTTAGCAACATCAATAGGAAGGTGTGTCATGCCCACGCACTGTACTCTGTAGAATTAGTGTGAGGACAATATGCAGTACGTCAACTGTCAAAAAAAAAAGTTAATCTTTATTGAAAGTGTTAATGTTTAATTGCTTGCTCAATCTTATACACCAGTATCTATTAATCTAAACTGATCCTATGATGAAAATATGTAATATAACCATTGTTAAATTTTTCTGGTTTTGAAATTCTGTACTATATGTAAAAAAAAAAAAAAATAAAAAAGAATACATTAAAAATTTAAAAATAAGCCAGGCATGGTGGCGCACGCCTGTAATTTCAGCACTTGGGAGGCTAAGGCAGGAGGATCAGTGCGAGTTCGAGACCAGCCTGGGCTACAAAAATGAGCTCAAGGCCAGCCTGAGCTGCATAGCAAGACCCTGTCTCAAAAAGACAAAAAGTAAATAAATAAATATAAAAATAAAAAAAAATTAGAAAGTAGCAAAAAAATTTAAGCATTAACTTCTTCTTGCAAAAGACCAGCAGAAACTAATCCTGACATTTCTGCTTTGTTTGCTTTTATTATTTGGAAATAAGCAAATTGAAATTATTTTAGTGTTGATTTAAAACATAGGGCATGATGGGGCTGATGAGATAACTCAGTGATCTAAAGCGCCTGCTTAGGCAAGCTTAGGCAACCACAGGGTCCATGGTTCAATCCCTGGCACCATGTGCTGTGCCAGACCCACTCTCAGGGCAGGCTGAGCTGGCCATAACACAAATAAAATAAATAAATAAAGTTTATTTACCAAAAATAAAAAGAAATTAAATCCCTTAAAAAATAACGATTGAAAAGCCAATCAGATGCAGTTTTGATAAATGACTTTATCAATAAATGAGTTTCGGTTTTTTACTCTAGGCCTTTTACATTAAAATCTTGAGAATTCTAAGTATTTATCCAATGCCATTGGTATTTTTAATGATATAACTTTCTGATATCAAGCTTTTATCTCAGAATTTGTTTCTTTCTTCCTTCCTTTCTTCCTTCCTTCCTTCCTTCCTTTCTGTATTTGGGGCAGAGTCTACAGGGTCTCACTATGTAGGTCAGACTCATAATGATTCTACTGTTTTTGACCTCCGAAGAGCTGGGATTACAGGCGAGTGCACTAGAGCCAGTCTCCATCATGGTCTCAGCATACACTGTGGGCAGGGCTAACATGGCATGCCAGGGATTGAAACCTGGCCACTGAACTCTGTCTAAGCAGGCTTTTAGTTTGCTGAGCTATCAGGCCAGTCCAGAATTTATTTTATATAAAGAAGAGAAAGTTTGTAATCCAGATATTTGCGTCACTTTTAGTACACAGTTTAACAAAAGAGGAGAAAGTCGTATCAGTCTGGTTGAGATAAAGGAAATTTATATTACTAAACTTAATTTTTGTATTAGAGTGATTGAAATGAAATAGTTCTAACATAGCAAGAGTTTTGTTGCTTCATTTAAAAAAAATGATGAGCATTATCTCTAGATATAGCAAGGTTCTAGGTATGAGATTCTAAGGCATAAAACAGAAATTTATTATATTTGAAGAATTTTTCTCTTATTCAAGGTGACAAAGGATGTTCATAAAATTCAGGAGAATGTCCAAGAGTTGCCTAAGGATGCACTGAAGCAGTGAAAGTTAGCTGAGCCTGATGCAAAGAGTGAAATTTGAAAGCATAAGGAAGAAAAGTCACATGGTGGACTTTGGTTCTGGAGTATTCTTGTGTTAGTTAATTTCTTTTCACAATATTCAGCACCCATAACTTAATGGAGAAAAGGACTATTTAGCTTACAGTTTGTAGACAATTCAGTCCATAATTGGCTGGCTCCAAGGCAGCGTGGTGTGGTAAGGGATCATGACAGAGAATTGCTCATTTCAGAGCAGCTGGAAGCAGAAAGAAGGATCCAGGGAAGAGGCCACACTTTCTGTGACCACTTCCATCCACCAAGCTTCATGTCCCAACATCATATTTAACTTGCAGCTCATCAGCAGACGAATACTCTGTTGAGTGTGGTGCCCCATGATCCAAGACTCCTCAAAGCCCCTTCCATGAGCACATAAGGTTTTAGGGGGACATCTAGATATGAACAGTAACACCCCAGTGGTGCTATTCAGAAGTAGTGAGAAGCTTCAGAGGCAGACCCTACGGGAGGACAGCACACTGAGGGTGCATCCTTGAAATGGACACTGGACCCCTCAGCCCCTTCTCGATTTCCTGTTTACTTCCTGGCTGCCAAGAGGTAAGCAGCCCAGTATGTATACTATGCTTCCATATATCCAAGGCAGGAGGCCCAGATGACCATAGAGCAAAACCATAGGCCAAAATTACTTTATTAAGTTGATTATCTCAGGTATTTTGTCACAGTAACAAAGGGCTGATTGTTAACAATCACAGGCAAAATCCTCAGAGCACAGAAATCCAATAGGAATCAAGGCAGATTTATCCAATAGCAAAGCAGGACTGTCTGGATAAAATGTGGGTTTCCATGAGAGCTAATGAGTGCAGAGTTGAGCCCCACATCAGATTGTGGAGAACCTTCAATGGCACATGAGGAAATTCCATGTTGTTTTATTTATAGCATAGTGATATCTCCAGTAATAATTTAATTTGTAAAATAATGTTAACTGGTTGGATAAATTCATTCCACAGACTACTTTTTATTTTGAGGTATGGATGATTTTACATTTTAAAGAATTGTTAGAGATAAGCAATAATAATATTCTGCAACAGGGGCAAGTTGAGGTCCACAAAGACTAAAATTTTTGCTAGTTGATGCTTTACAGAAAAAAATACTGGACAAAATTAGAAACTTTCTATATTCAGATGATCCACAGGAGAGATCCATTACTACTTATGTCTGCCGTGTTCAATATATCATTTGAAAATAAATGTGTTCCATGGAAAGTGCTGTTCATCTTTACAGCATGGCCACCATAACACCACAAGTCTTTAAGAGCATGGCATATGTTTGGTAGCAGAATATAGTTCTGTGGATTCAAATATCAACTTCAACAGCATATACTAGTTAAGAATCTCCAGAGAAAAAAAGCCCTTTAAATGACATTTGGGGAAATGTGGCAGTATATCTTATTATGTTCACTTCCTTTGTGTCCTGTGCCTTAAAGCCTAATGTACACATCCCATTACATATGAAGTACTAGAAAAACTCACCAAAATGTCCCTCAAAGCATGGTACATAGAGACAAGCAGCACAGTCAGACCTTACCACATAACAAAGAAATGAAAGAACTATTCCCATCAATAGTGTAAAGCAGCAGTTGACTAACCAAAGCACATTTACAAATGTCATTAAACAAGAGTGTAATGTAATTACACGAAAGTCCTTAATTGCAGATGAAAACAAAAAATTTTAGGCTGAGTGTTAGAAAGAAAGGATCTATAAAAATGTCAAGGTCACATAGTTCAAATTGTGAAGATACCATAGATCAACAAACCAAAAAAAAAAAAAAAAAAAAAAAAAAAAAAAAAAAAAAAAAAAAAAAAAAAAGACCGGCTCCCGTGCCGTCTTCATCCAGCAGTGCAGCATCTTCGCTGGGACCTGCTGAGCGCTGAATCTCAGCCAAGCACTTCTGGGGGAGAACAAGTTTGGTGAATCCGAACCCAAATTTCCATAGGCGTTAACTGCACAAGTCCATCAAAGTGCAGAGATCACTGCTATAAAAAATGATAGAGATAAAGGGCAAGATCTACTCTCAGATCCCAAGTCCACCCAAAACAAATACAGAAGACACTAACATGGAAGAAAACGGGAATCATGCAGACAAAATCTCTGAACCAGTAGCATCTGAGGTAGACAAACAAGCGCAGAAACATATAGAGCAACTCAGATCAGAGAGAACATCTGAAGCAAAAGAAGAAATGCATGAAGTGGAAAAACAACAGGAGAAATGTATACAGGAAACCAGAGGAGAAATAATATCTGAAGTTAAGAAAAAGACATGTCTAAATTAATAGCATACAAAGTAAGGGAACAACTACAGAAAGGTAGAGAGGAGAATAGAACAGAAATAACCTTTGAACTAGAGAGAGAACGGATAACTATAATGAGAGACTTCAATACTACTAAAGAAGACACTGATAAAAAATTAGAGGAAAATAGAAAAATGACAGATTCTCTGATGGAGCAGTATAAGAAAGAAATAGATCACATGAAACTGTTTCAAAGAGATATACAAGAAAATAAAATCTCAATCACAAGTTGGCAAAACCGTATGAATGAAAATGAAGATAGAGTCTCAGATCTTGAAGACACAATTGCGGCTAGTGAAAAAGTAAGAAAGGAACTTTTAAAAACAACTAGGATGCAGGAAAACATAATTCAACATCTACAAGATGATGCAAAAATGAATAATGTGATATTAATAGGAATTAATGAGAAGGAAAGAGTCAACACAAATGATATAAGAGGAATATGGGCAGAAGTAATAGCAGAAAATTTCCCAAATATGAGAACGCAATCAGACATTCAGGTAACTGAAGCATACAGAACCCCAAATAACATCAACCCGAATAAAAACACACCCAGACATATAATAGTCAATATTCCAGAAATTCAGCAGAAGAATAGAATACTAAAAGCTGCTAGAGAAAAGAAGCAGATCACATGTAAAGGAAAACCCATCAGAATAACGGCAGATTTCTCCTCACAAACCATGAAGTCAAGAAGAGCATGGAGCAGAGTATTTCAAGTCCTCCATGAAAACAAATTTCAGCCCAGACTGCTACACCTAGCAAAACTCTCTTTCAAGTATGAGAAAGAAGAGAAAATACTTCCATGACCAGGAACAACTGAAAAATTTCATGATGACAAAGCCAACCCTACACAGTACACTAAAGAATATTTTAGAGAGGGACCAAAATGATTCAATCCCAAGAAATGGGACTAGAAAGATCCCACCAAATATGGTACTCAACTAAACACAGGAGAAAAAGGGGTAAACACTAGTAAGTAAAAGTCACGTCTATCAAAAGTCAAGACATTTCAATTGTAACCATCAATGTAAATGGACTCAATTCTCCAATTAAAAGAAATAGACTGGCAGAGTGGATAAAGGAAACAGAGCCCAACAATATGCTGTATACAAGAAACACAACTCACAAAGAAACTCATAGTCTTAAAGTTAAAGGTTGGAAAACAATACTACATTATCCAGCACCTCAAAAAAAAAAAAAAAAAAAAAAAAAAAAAAAAAAAAAAAAAAAAAAAAAAAAAAAAAAAAAAAAAAAAAAAAAAAAAAAAAAAAAAAAAAAAAAAAAAAAAAAAAAAAAAAAAAAAAAAAAAAAAAAAAAAAAAAAAAAAAAAAAAAAAAAAAAAAAAAAAAAAAAAAAAAAAA